>QVRM01001622.1:797500-874220 GCA_003439945.1 Dermanyssus gallinae
AACCGCAACAACAACCGCAACACCAACAACAACAACAGCAACAGCAGCAGCAACAACAACAACAACAGCAGCAACAACAGCAACCGCAACAACAACCGCAACACCAACAACAACAACAGCAACTACAACAGCAGCAACAACAACAACAGCAGCAACAACAACAGCAGCAGCAACAACAACAGCAACTACAGCAACTACAACAGCAGCAGCAACAACAACAGCAACAACAGCAACTACAACAGCAGCAGCAACAACAACAACAACAGCAACAACAACAACAGCAACCGCAACAACAACTGCAACCGCAACAACAACAACAACAGTGGTGGTGATTAATCACGAGTGTGGTGAGCTGATCAATAAATAGGCCGCCGCATGCAAACGCATGCTTGCACACGTTTTGCAAACACAGACGCTGCGCGGGCAATCCAGTAGTACTCGTAGTAGTAGCAGTAGTAGTAGTAGTGTAGTAGTAGCGAACGTAGTCGTAAAATACGTACGATACGTGGCATGCATAACAGTACTTCCTAGCACAGTGGGCGCATGATACATCGACACATCGATGGCTGGCTGATAGACAGACGGACAGACAAACAAAGTAAGAAACAGACCAATAGATGGATAGGTGGACTGATACATGATGGAGGCATGAGAGAGAGAGAGATAGACTCATAGATAGTTGACTGACGAATGGATTGATGTGTAATAGACTGATACAGAAAAGCACACAGATAGTTAGATATACAGATAAACAGTTTGACGTACAAAGTGAGAGAAGGGATAGACGAATCGGTAGAAAAGATTGATTAATGGATATATTAGCAAGCAAACAGAGACAGATGGACGGACGGACAAAAGACAGCTAATCGACAATAAACTTGCAATCATAATAATACAATACAATACAAGTATCTTTTTATTAAAAAGGGGTTTTAACAAGTCACATATTTTGTCGTCGTCCCGTGCGCGGCGGGCCAGGCGCCACGCAAAAGCATTGTTAGCGACTTCGGCATTGGCTATTTCCAGTGCGTGAATAGTCACGCTGCTCCGTAAGTTGTTCGTCCTTACAGTGAAAAACTTTGAAAGTCGATTTTCTTTTATGATCTGTCTAAAAATACGAGTGTCAACCCGTCGTTGGTACTCCTCTACACTAGGGAGTACAATTTCGGCACGAGCAATTTTGCAGCGCCAGGACAGACGCTTAATGAACCTGTCCTGCACGCGTTGCAACAGTGCCACATCTTTCCTATGGAAGGGTGCCCAGACATAAGCGCAATACGTGAGTTTCGGTACTACTATTGTTTCGTACAGTTTTATACACATTTTAAGGTTCTGCAAGATAAACGTTCTAAGAAGAACGTTGCACAGTCGAGTCGCTGCAGTGGCTGTTTCCACAATATGTTGCCGGAACTTAAGTTGGCGATCAAACGTCACTCCCAGGTCTTTGTACGCATTGACTTCATTTATAATGTTTCCGTCCAAGTAATACTTAGCATCATCAGGAATGGTCTTTAAAATTGCGCATTTTGGAACAGATATCTCCAATCGGTTAGCTTTGGACCAGCTGGATATGAGATTGACTGCTTTCTGCAGTTCCGTTCGATCCCGGTCACTGTGTACTTCGGTATAAACCTTGAGATCATCAGCATACATTTTGTAAGTGACATTGAGTGCGCTGAGAGCACGGCCTAGATCAGTGACAAAGATCGCGTACAATATGACAAGATCGTGGGCCTAAGCAAGAGCCCTCAGGGACTCCTGACGTACATCGCCCGCTGCTGGATAAGGAATCATCAACACTCACCCTGAAAGTTCTGTCTGACAAGTATGCGTTGAGCCACTTGATTATACGAGGGCCGATTCCAAGTGAAGCAATTTTTACCAGCAAAAGCGTATGGTCAACCCTGTTAAAGGCGCGCGAGAAGTCAAAGTACAGTACGTGGAGGACAAAGGACAGCTAATCGACAATAAACTTGCAATAATAAAAATAGTAATAATAATAATAACAACAAACATCAGGTGGAGGCTGAATGTAAGATCAGGATGAAATTGGACCCCCGCCCGTTGGAAGAACATCTAAATCAGCGCAAACTAGACGGATATAGTAGCAGAAAGCTAGCAAGAGACATTCAAGACTCTTTGTGTACGCGCCGTGAACAAGCGGTTTTCCGAGCCGCCAGAGATATTTCTAGTGGAGGCTGGCTTAAAGCCCTGCCATCTCCACATTTAGGCACCATGCTGGACCCAACCACTTTCCGCATGGCTACTGCTATCAGGATAGGAGCTCCAATTTGCGAACCCTTTACTTGCGCAGCATGCGGAAATGAGGTCGATGCTTACGGTCTACACCCGCTGAGCTGTTCAAGAAGCTCTGGAAGGATTTCACGGCACATGGAGTTAAATTAAATAATCAAAAGAGCTCTTAGGAAGGCAAAGTTGCTAGCAAAACTAGAACCACGGGGCCTCGGACAAGACAACGACAAGAGACCTGACGGCGTGACCATACCATTATGGTCTCACGGCAAGTGCTTGGCCTGGGATGCTACAGTGTCCTGCACAGTAGCTCCATCGTATCTCAGCCATAGCTCTGTTAGCACAGGATGGGTAGCAGAACACGCCGAACAGGAAAAGAGACGCAAATACGCAGACCTTGAAAACAGTCTTCACTTTGTACTGGTGGCTATGGAAACAATAGGACCCATCAACAGTGGAACAGCAAAATTCACTTAGGATCTGGCCAGGAGAATGACAGCAACAACGGGGGACCAGCGCGAAGGCGAATATCTGAGACAGCTTCTGTCTCTCGCGGTGTGTAGAGGCAATGCCGCTTCTATAATCGGCACCATGGGATGAGCAACTAAATACGTGCTTGAATCGACGCGACACGTTCGAACCTCACAACTGTACTCTGATAACACAATTACGAATTGAATAAATAATAATAATAATAATAATAATAATTTTTTTTGAACAAGGGTTTATTTTATCAATATGTACATGTATCACAATTATCAATATATTACTTATATAATATCTACAATATTGCTTATATTATTCTTATTGCATGAGTGTCGGTGACCACTCAACATCATCTTGGCGTTGCCTCTCTGTAATTCTAATGACACTCTCTGTCGAGGGAAAGCGGTCGATCTTGGCTCCGCTGTGGCCTCGAAGAGCTTCTTCCCAAGCTCCTTTGTCAGTTTAAGTGCATCTTGCCCCAAACGCCAGATGACTCGAGGCCGAACGCCATTACAACGTGGTCCTCAAGGAGATGCGCGTATAAGCGCCGTTTGTGCATCTCCCGTTGGTGGATAATGTTGCCGACGCCCGCGTTGGCTAGTGCACGATAGCCGAGGGCGTACGTGTCGGAGACGGTGACGTCCCATGCCAGCGGCCGATTGCGGTCCCAGTCTCGGCTGGTAAGGCCGTCTGGTCGACGCTTGTCGTCGCTCTGTAGTCCACCAGGCTCCAGTGTGACGCAGTAGCCGGCTTGTCTGAAAGCGCGCCCGAGGATGTCATTAATGGCATCGTGGCGGCCCTGCGTAAGCCCAGCCAGCTTAGTGCAACTAAGTCGGTGCAGGCCACGTTCATCCACCGTTCCACCACACGGGCAGGCCTCTGTCTCAAACATGGCAATGCCAAGTCTGAGGCCACTGGCGGCACGGAAGTGGTCATCAGCCAGCTTACTGCCGACTAGCTCTGACGGAAACACATCAAGCCACGCTCCGGCAGCGTCGGATGAAACCGCTTTCAGTCTAATGCCATCTATATCTAACTCACAGACCGACAGAAGAGTTAAGTGGGTAGCCTGAGTGGCGATTTGGTCCCACCCCTTCTGCCTAGTGACCTGTTCCTCAGACGGACGACCAGACTGACGCGCGTCCCAGATCCAAATGGCGTCTTGTTGGTGGCTGATGAGTCCGCCGGTAGTAGCGGCCACTGCAGAGGCGCAGCTATGCGACGAAGCAAGAAAAGCGGGCAAGGCAAGGTCCGTGGCCGAGCGAATGCCCATTCCACCCAGCCGGACCGATAGGCTTGCCTGCATCCATGCCTTATCATCGAGCGTCAGGTCAAGGATGTTTTCCAAGGCTCTCCTCACTTGGGCGTCGAGGTCCAAAGTTTCTGACGGCAAAAGGAAGGTAGGTGAGGTCCGTAGTACATACAGGACCTTTTGTACTCCCATTGCGTGCCGAAGCAGAAAGTAGGCTTGATGTTTACTGAGATGACCCAGCCTCTGGTAAAGTCGGGAGAGTTGTTCTCCCTTCTCGGCCAGTACCAGGCCGATCATTTCGGGGAAGACCGCCGTACCCAGCAGGTTCAGTTCACACCGGTCCTTTACAAGGATGCCCGGGAGATTGCTGTTAAATTCTGCAATCACCTGCTGTCTCTCTTCGTCCTCGAAACCCTGTAGGAATAACTCGCATTTGGATGGGTTAAGCTGCATCCCGCTCCATGGCTCGAACGCTCTGAGATCCTTAATGTCTTTGAGTAATGCCGAAGGATCGTTGTCAAGAAGGGTCCCATCGTCGAGGTAAAACAGAGAAACCTTGGATGTCACCTGTTTGACGTACTGATGCAACAGCAGGCTAAACGCAAGAGGAGCCGCTACGTCTCCCTGCTGACAACCGGCTGATGACCTGATTTCAACTTCACCGAACATCAGAGGAGTCGGCCTGCTATATGCCTGGTGCATCATTGGATAGAGGGCCGGAGCGTCCTTGGAAACCTCTGCCAAAAATTGTCCTCGTTTGTTCAAGTTAAACGCATTTTTGAAATCTAATTTTAGGAGGCAGCATTTCTCGTTGTTTTCGAGGAAGGTGCGAGCCGTGTGGGCAATTATTTCTGCACCATTATGAGTGGCGTACCCCATTTGCCGAGGCTGCAGGTAGTTTTTCACATTGACCTGGGGAAGCAGGGTCTTTGTGGCCAGTCTACGCAAGGTGCAGCCAACGGCTATGGGTCGGTATCCTCCGGTTTTCTTCTTCAGGGCAATAAGCCACCCTCCATATATGACGTTTCTCACAGTCTCCGGAACTTGCCCGTAACGTATGATGTCGCATACCGTAGCGAGTGTTTCCAGCACATCGTTGTGGTCTCCGTTGGCAGGGAGAAGGCATTTTAGATGGTCAGGCGTGAGGCCGTCGAGGCCTCCCGCCGCACCGGATGGAAAGGTGCGGAGTGCCTTGGCAACATCCTCGCTTGAGCATGACCCAACCGCTGGCAAGCCGATAGGGGATGGTGGCACCACGTCCCCTGCGGGAGCAGGAGGATGTTTTGCGATCATCTCATCAATCGACTCCTTTGTGACGGGCGCAATCGTGTCATCGGAAGACAAGATTCTAATGGCGCTCCGCACATTAAAATCCATGAAAAGCTTGTGAGCAGCGATCTGGGTGCAAGCTTTATCCGTCAATACACGTTTGCCTCGCCCCTCAGCCTCCATGCAAGTGAGAGTGGCAGCTCCGAAAAGGGCCACCTTTTCTTTGACTACGCTGGCCAAGCTATGGCCTCCTTGGGTTTCCTTGTCGACGTGGAGGACTTTTGGGGCGAGGGTAAGCAGCGCGGTCCAGCTCGCTTCGTCATTCTTTTTCACAACGTCTTTAAGCAGACGGTGGAAGAGTCCGCGCAAAGGAATTCTCGCTCCCTTTGGGATCCTGCGCAGCACCTTGCGTGTCATCTTGGCGTTGGCGAGTAACTTGTGAAGAGAAAGGGAAGAAGAAGACGGCAGGTGATGATCAGGTGTCGGCCCTCCATTTACTTGCGGCTGGCTGGCGGGTTGAGGAAAGAATTCTGCTTGTGGAGCGTGCGAAGAAAGCAGCGGTTGTGAGATGCTGCTAGTAGCGGCCTGTTGGAACACTGCTGGTCCACTAGGCTCGGCTATCTTCTTCTTATGAGTCCTTCCTGCGTGGATCTGGACACCCCGCTTCGTAGGAAAACACATAGAACACCACTGGCATCGAAACTCATTAGCCATTACTGCTACCTTTTTGAAGCTAAGCAGTTGCTGGCTTTGCTGTGGCTGTCCACTTCACATGCCTCGCCGTGCCAAGTGAAAATAGCGTTTTAATTGTCGGCGCGGTGATTTTTTTTCTTTTGAATAGTAGATCAGACGCTCCAAGCTCAAAATATCGTTTGAGCAGCCGTTACGAATTCGAATTTGAATGACAGCGACGCGCCGCTCGGAGCCTACGACCTGTTATGTGAGTGGTTTCGTTTTGCTTCATCGTGGCATTGTTGGAACTTCTTAGCGTCTTAGCTGCTGGCTTCTTCGTCGCATGGCCACACACAGCACACCAAAATGATCACTGAGTTACACTCATCACTCTGGTATGTCACTTGCTGGGTTTACCGTCCTGCACACTAACGGATGGGTGTCTTTTCTCGGAGCTCCATATGCACACCTCCGCACTCCTTGGCGCCAATAATAATAATAATAATGGCCGCTGTCATCGGCTCCATGGATTGAGGAGCGGGGGTGAGCCTAGGCGGGTACACGTTTAGATCCCACAATTGTAGGGAAACACCGAAATATTATTAATAATCATTTTCAGTATTCTATAATAGTTATTTATTATGTTATTAAGCGCCAGTCGGTAAATGTACAGGTTAACTTTTTGGGGCTGACCTTCAGTCAACAGTTAATGCCTACAGGACTGCTTTCGCTTTTCTACGTAAAGCAAACCCCATAAATACAAATGTGCAACGGTGTGGCTTTTTCCCTTCCGTAGCGAATCAATAATCATTCCTGCGTTACCGCGCTGAATTTATAAGACGATGCATTTCTTAGAAACGCTGTGAATCGTTTGTTTGCGTTCGACTTCTCGATGATCTGGCCGATTGTCGGCATGAGGGCCATGACTACCCGTCCCCACACGCCCGATGTCTCAATGAGGAACGGGCAGATAGTGTGCTCGTTCCCCAAGACTTCGGGGCGTGACGAGTCTTGTTCCTCTCCGCTCTGAGTGCAACGCCGCCTACCGTGCGGGATATTGCAGTATAGCTGACCGCATAAGTGCTCCGAATCGACACGTCCCAGATCAACAATTTCCCTATGCCGCAGCAGGGCACAAAGATATACCGTCGGGTCTAATGCTTTCTTTTTCGCCGCACAGATGTGTCGACTCGACGCGCGCGGAAGGCTCTAGCTAACTCCGCCTCCTGGAAGGCTCTAGCTAGCACATGTTCCCCTGATGCAAAAGAGTGACATGTGTATTTAGGTACACATGTCAAGCGAACAATAAATCATCATTTACGGCGTTGTGGCGAGGCTGCTTCATGTATGCAATCTCCTTGCAGCTCAGCTTACGGTGACCTTTCGCAACAGCCATGTTCGTGGCACAAGAACATGCGGATGAGCAGCGAAAACATCAAGGCCCAGGCGAATGCGGTTTTAAACTGCGGGTTTGACAGTACGATGCCAAGGTTGTTGTGCGGGCGGACGTTCAGCCAGAGACCGAACTAGACCGGTCTAGACGAGTGGACAAAACGGATAGAGTTCATCAGGCTTGCGGCTAGGGAGCCTTTAAGTTTGGACTTGGCTTGCGTGAGGGAAATGTTGTCCCACGCCGAATGCTTGCTCTTGGCTTCCTCTTCTGGGACTGAGTCGCTGTTGGTGAGCAGCCACTCCTCCAGCCGGCCGTGCCTTAGGAAGCTTCTGGGGAGTCTTGTCCAAGGAGGGCTCAAATAATTTCCTGCCAGACGAATGTCGACGATAGAAATCCAGGTAGAACAAGGCTGGAGGGGGTTCTCAGCCCGAGACTACCGATGCTGACCGGCAACTGGAGCTGAGAGCGTACAAATGTATAGTAATAATACACGGGAACTAATTAGCATTATGGTATACTTGAATAGTGTTCGTCGTACGAGACATATTTATGCTATCAATTAAAAACAATAATTAAAAAAAGTAATAACAACAAGGTAATCATTAGCAGCAGCAGTGAAAACTTGTGTTTAAGCAGTGCTTGAAAATCACAAACAATCAATGAACGAATAATTAATAAAACAACAACGACGGCGGCGGTGGTTTCGTTGACCATAATGATATTGGTGTGCTCAATTACTACGATAGTATTGTTCTCATAGCAATCGTAATAAGAATAATAATAATAATAACAATAATAGTTGAAGAATTCATATTAGTTGTAGTAATATTACGACAGCTGTATGTAGGACTGTATTAGTAAGTCGTAGTGGTCATTCGTCGTAGAAGTAACACTTTGTAACACTTTGTGTCCGAAGCCCGTCGCAAGTAACCGCCGTAAGCCGGATATCTCTCATCGACGGTGCGTGTGGCTGGCGCGCGATATCTGGCCGCAAATTTGACCGCAACAAATCAAAAGGGGTAGGGTGTCGAACGGCGAGTAATCGCCACTGTCATGACCGGCGTTGAACACTGCCATTCTAATTGTTGTGTTGTTGTTGCCGTTGTTGTCGCTTTTGTTGTTGTTGTTGTCGCTGTTGTTCTTGTTGTTGTTGTTGCTGTTAGCTTTTTTGTTCAATCGTTATAATTGTTACTATCCTTCCTGTAAGAATGATCATCTAGAACAAGAATAGCAACAATTACAATAATCATCATCATCATCATTATTATTATTATCAAAACCATTAACATCAACAATACCAACAAATACAATCATCATTATCGTCGTTTACTGTTGTTGTTGTTGTTGTTGTTGTTGTTGTTATTGCTGTTGTTGTTGCTGTTGCTGTTGTTGTTGTCTTTCTGCTCCTCTTCCTCCTCGAAGTTGTACAAGTCAGCCAGCATCATCGGCGTCTCTACCAGTATTGCTACTTACGCCACACCGTCAGCAACACCATCACCAAGCTGATCACCAACAACAACAACAACAACAACGCAAGCAACAAAAACAACATTAGAATACATATCAATAGCGTCATCAACAACAACAACAACAACAACAACATCAGCAGCAGCACAGCACCTTCATCATCGCCACATCGGAACGAGATCATCACCAATCACCATCATGACCGCTATAATGGCAGTGGCCGCAGCAGCTGCCATTGCGACCGCCGCAATCCATCTACCATTCCATCGTTGTTGCGCTATCGCCTTCACTGCCGCCGTCGTCCGTCGTCACTGTGTTGTTCCTGTTGTTTGTGGAGCAGTAAGGAGTTGCTGAGGAAACAAATGATGTTGCTGAAATGAGGAACAAATGTTGTTGCTACTTCTGCTGCTGTTGTTGTTGTTGCTGTCGTTGTTGTTGTTGTTGTTGTTGCTATTTCTGTTGTTGTTGTTGTTGTTGTTGTTATTGTTGTTGTTGTCGTTGCTGCTGCAGCTGTTGTTGTTGTTGTTGTTGCTGTCGTTGTTGTTGCTGTTGCTGTCGTTGTTGCTGCTGTCGTTGTTGTTGTTGTTGTTGTTGCTGTTGCTGTCGTTGTTGTTGCTGTCGTTGTTGTTGCTGTCGTTGTTGTTGCTGTTGTTGTTGTTGTTGTTGTTGCTGCTGTTTTTACTAAGACTACGTTCTGGCGGTTTGTGGCAGGCGCTGGCGGCAGCGGCGGCAGCAGCAGCAGCGTTCAGCATCATCGTATGCATTCGAATACAAAAACTGTTGAATGAGCAACCGCATGAATTGGTTTGCGTACACACGCCACTTGCCCGCCCGTCGGCCACGGCACGTAATGAACGCCAGCCTACCTGCTTGCTCGCTTGTCATCAGCCAGCCATTCAGGCAGCCAGCCAGCCAGCAAGCAAGCTAGCCAGCCAGCTCTAGCCGCATCGGACTATTCAGCGCTGGCTGATCGGCTATACGAATGTGTGTGTGTGTGGAGAATAGAGGCAGCGCGTCGAGCGTACGTGCAGAAATACAGCGACAACAACAACCACAGCAACAACAACAACAACAGCAACAACAACAACAGCGACAGTAACAACAACAACAACAACAACAACAGCAACAACAACAACTGCGGCAACAGCGACAACAACAGCAACAACAACAACAACAGCGACAACAACAACAACAAAAACCACAGCAACAACAACGGTAGCAGCCCCAACGAAACCCCCAGACTGATATCTAAAACAGCAGCCGCAGCAGCAGCAGCAGCAGCAGCGTTGAAAAATACAGAACACGGCGAAACGAGACGAACGAAAACAAAAACGTAGCGTAACCAAAAAAAAAGAAAGAATGAATTGAGCCAGGAGGCAGAAACAGACAGACAGATAGACCGACCCGACCACGGCCACGCGATGGAGATTACTCGCGCGGTGCACCGACGGTGGCGCGTCGTTGTCGTCGTCGTCGTCCACGAACAAACGGGTTCCGAATGGAAGAAGCGAACGCGAGCAATTAGTTTACCTGTCAATGGGGAGAACGATCATTGAACGTGATTGCAATATTGACGACAACTTCTCCATGCATACATACACGTATATATATCTATACACATATATATATATATATATATATATATGTACACGTAAATACTAACAAAATGCATATATTTTTGTATTTTTAAAAAATGAATTTATCCGTATATATATGATATTTATTTATATATATATATATATATATATATATATATATATATATATATATATATATATATATATATATATATATATATAATGTAAAATTATAAGTGCGCACAAACGGATCATCAAACTCATAATAATAATCATCGAAATTAAACGAGGGCTCTCTGTGCTGACGGGTTTACGGGTTGTTATATGATGTGGCCCCGTATCGAGCCGTTGATCGTAATTACAACACATATCAATGATAGTCTTCGAACTAACATTGATATCTTATGTTGTAGATTATCTGCTCTATCCGTTTGTAATAAAAAAAATATATATCTATATATATATATATATATGTTCGTCTGCAGCTGGCCATATTATCACCATTATATAATTTTTATAAATTTGGTGCTGATATGAGCATGTCGTTGTCGAAACGCCATTTTGATACAACGTCGATGGCACTCTGTTTTTTTTTATTCACGCCGTTTCAATAATGTAGCGTGGTATGCCTTTTAGAGAAACATAGATATACACTGACTAATACAGTAATTTCTGTTGTACATAGTACGCGAGATCTCGAACTCGCGACGACGCCGCTGGATTTCAATGTGCAGTTGTATAAGTCAGATAATACAATCTACTGGAATAATATTTTTCAGCATTTTATCAAATATATATATATATATATTAGCTCAGAACAAATAGCCTAGAATGTGGTGTTATCACTCTGTTGGATAATTGTTGGGAAACTGTCATTACACCCGTTATCTCTTAATATAATGCGAAACCCCTATATATATATATATATATATATATATATATATATATATATATATATATATATATATATATATATATATATACTCCGCTACTCACTACTAGGTTACTTTGGTCCCAACAACGCGCATCAAATACTTGTCAAATGTTTAAAATATGTTTGATCATGAATGTCACTTATAGCTGGAGAAGTACTGGAGAAAACGGCTTTACTCGCAGAAATGCCCTGTGTGCCACGCGTAAAAGCTAGTTGCCAATTTTCTCGACAATCTCTACACTTTTCACCTCGGTGCAATAAGTGGTTCTGTGCCGTAGTTTCGCACAGTTATCCCAAAAACAATACGCTCTTTGTACATGCATACAAGGTTGCCTCGACGCAGCGATGTACTGCTATAGAGTGCACACACTGGGCTTTCCGGGGCCACCAAATATATCTGACATTGCAGCAATGCTAAATTCGATTCAACAATCAAGGAGGAGCAAAGACTTCTATCTGAACAGGATTCGATTCTATGTACCGGGTTTAAACCGGGCCAAAGCGGACCTTTACGTAACAGTGTGAATGCAGCGGTATAAGGTTTCCTTTCTTCCTCGCGCCTTTCCTGTTGCGAGACGGACGAAAACACCTGTTGTTGTCGCTTTATTGGGAAAACTGTCCAACACTGCGACGAACAAAGTGAACTCTGTAGAAGATAGAGGAAGAAGCGGCTGTAAAGTTGGGCGGCCTGCATCGCCTTCAGCGTCTTCCCTTCTTCAGCTATTAGTGATGGCGCTGGACACCCGCGTTACTACAAACGCTGTGCTTGCTGCAGATGCTGCCGCCGCCGCGATTGCTTTTGCCCTCTGCAAACGTATTGTTAATCACTATCGATGCGCGCGCATCCGAAGAATGAAGTTGTTGACGTAGATTAAACAACGGCGATTGGTGGCTCGGTCAATTTCTCGAGAGAGATCAATGAAACCGGTGGAGAGCGAGCAAGCAGACAACGGCGAGGACCATAACGAGATGTGGTCATAGTGTTGTTGTTGATGATGGTGGTGGTGGTGGTGATAAACGACTAGAAGCTAGCTTCAGAAGCTTCAGATGAAGGCGAACGAAGCCAGCAATGCTTCGACGCCTGGGACGCCTCGAAACACCGGCCACTGGACGAGTATACTCGATGATTCGCGATGATCCTTTCCTTGCTCTCAGTCTTTTTTTTGTTACCTATATATTCCTTTTTTCAACGTTGCAAATCACTTTCTCTACCTCTTTCCTCCACTGCTTCGTTTCCCTTCTCTTTTTTTCCCTAATTTCCTATTTCTAGCATGCTCTGGTTTTCTAATTTGCACTCCGCTGGCCGCACTACTTCCTTTCGCCCGCTCGAGATATTTTCTACAGATTTGCGACCGCGAGGTTCTCGGCAAATGATCTTACTCGATATATATATATATATATATATATATATATATATGTATATACATAGAGAGAGAGAATAAATCTCGTTAAGCTATTTGGGTGTCAACATTTTGTCTGTCGGAGGGACAACGGATGTCTTGCCGTTCCGTCCGTCCGTCCATCGATCGCGGTGTCTGTCTGTCTGGTGAGTTTTCGCTGGACCACGGCCACTTGTTGTGCTGAAGGTGGCCCCCACGCACGTCGAATGAATTGAATCCAGTCGAACCGAAACAGCCTGATGTCGAGGAGTTGGGGGGTAACAACCACCCCGATTGGCCCGGCCGCCGCCGCCGCCGCCGCTATACCGGCGCTCGTGGTACTGGCTGGCGGGGTACGTGGCGGCTGATATTGTAGAAATGGCTGTCATTACTGTTGTTGCTGTTGTTGTTGTTGGTGTAGCTGTTGTTGTTATCGTTGCTATTGTTGTTGTTGTTGGTGTAGCTGTTGTTGTTATCGTTGCTATTGTTGTTGCCGCTAAAGTGATACAAGTAGATGATGAAGAGGAAAGGGCGGATAAAAATAGATCGAGGGAGGCAGGGGGGGGCGGGGGGGGGGAGAAAAGAGATGGCAAACGAAAGAGAAACTAAGAGAACAAAAGATAGTGAACGCAAAGGCATAGTAAGAAGCGATCATGGCAAACATGAGAAGATATAAATATATATATATATATATATATATATATATATATATACGGAGAGAGGGAGGGCAACGATAAAATGTGACGGCAACGAAAATATATGAACAGCCAACGACAACAACGTGCGGGCCGAAAAGCAAAGGTACGCCGTTATCCTCATCACCATCGTCATCATCATCATCCTTATGCATCGTGCAATGGCAAAAACAAATGAGAGAAGAGAGACAGCCGGCAGCTATATGCGCAATTATATACATATATATATATATATATATATATATATATATATTTATATATAGTAAATATTAAGAGTACATGAAGTAATTGTACTATTTAAAATAATTACAACAATACGATCAGACGTCACAACTGTAACACTGTTTTTCATGCCAAGAAAAAAAAATATATATATATATATGTACCCACCGAGAGGGACAGATCGAGCATTGAGATGGGGAGGTGGCAGAGTGAGAGAGAAAGTACGCGCGGCGTAATGGCAAGTTACCCTACGAGAAGGCTACCACTGTTGCTGCTGCTGCTGTACCTTCTGCCGTCCCTGTCTCTGCCACCACCACCATCACCACTGCGTATGACTATGCTGAGGTCGCGAGGACCAACCCTATTTTGGCTAGTCTAACGTCATTCATGGCAAGCGTAGCGGTAGATAGAGAGGATCGATGGGGTAGAGTGATGGGGGTAGGAGGGCCGAGGGGATTGATAGGGTAGAGTGATGGGGGTAGGAGGGGCGACGCGAGTAGTAGTAGTAGTAGTAGCAGAAGTGCACAAGCAGAAGTGAAAGAAGGTTATGAGGTTCGTTTCATTGAGAGTTTGCTAATTGAGAGAGATAGAAAGAGAGAGGAGTTCAAGACGCTCAACTACGCTAAACAGAAGCATACCATGAGGGGCGAGTGGGGTGTGCGGGAGGGGGGACGGGGGTAAAGACAAGGGCCGCAGCAGTAGCAGCAACAGTAGTAGTAGTAGAAGAAGTGGTAGCTAAAGTCGCAGTAGGCGGACAGAGCAGACAGAGTGCAGGCGCATAGGCATGCAGGCAGCAAGGGCAGGCACAAAATCGCGTAGCCGTAGTAGAAACAGTGGTGATAATGAGAACATTGTTGCTGAAATGGTCGTTGTAGTAGTAGTAGTAGTAAAGGCTCGAGCAGGAACAGCAGCCGCAGAAGCCGCCGCTGCTACGACACGCAAGCCCCTAGCTGAGTTGTCGTTCGCTTTCTAAACCTCAATAATGCGTTCATCGTTCAGCAGCGATTCAGAAATTCCTCGTTGAGGCCTCGTGGGCAGCCGGCAAGCGTAGTCGTCATCATCGTTGCCCCGTCTGGCTCCCCGCATCACTATCATCTTTCGTAGTGCTCTGCCTCTGCCTCGGCTACTGCTGCTATTGCTGATGCCGGTCGTAGTGGCTCCAACGGTGGCTGTTACAGACAGCCGCTTCTGCCACAAAATACCACAAGCAGCCAATCCCCTGCTTTGGTTTTGGTAGCTTCGGAGTTGTTGTTGTTATTGCTGTTGTTACTATTGTTGTTGTTGCTTGCTGTTGTTGTTAGTGTTGTTGTTGTTGTTGTTGTTGCTTGTTGCTGTTGTTGTCGTTGTTGTTGCTTGCTGTTGTTGTTGCTGCTGGTGTTGTTGTTGCTGCTGGTGTTGTTGTTGCTGTTCGTTTTCTTGATACCTTTTTTTTTCTTTCTTGCTTGCCGCTTCTTGCTTCGTACTACATTTTGTCGATTGTGTGTCCATTACTTGGCCTCGTTACTTCTGACTATCGTTGAGAGCTAAAGCTATGCCATTCACGTGCGCTCGCGCGCACTCACTGACTCACTCACTAACTTACATGCTTACTCGGTCACTGAGCCAGACCAAGAGGGAGACTGACTCAGTCAGTCAGCCAGCCAGCCAGTCACGCCCATTGGGGCAAGTGAATAGACCCGACCGCGCTAAGTAACTACGGCTACTATTGCTCCGAGATACTACCAACACAAAACGAAAACGTTGACAACGACAACAGCAGCCACAACAACAACAACAACAACAGCAGCAACAACAGCAACAAGAACAACAACAGCATCATCAACATCAACAACAAAACAACAACAACAACAACAGCAGCAACAACAGCAACAAGAACAACAACATCATCATCAACATCAACAACAAAAACAATAACAACAGCAGCAGCAACGACAACAGCAACAACAACAACAACAATGGCAATAATAACTGATTTTAATGCTACAAGAGATTGGCAGCAAATCAATAGTAATATTATTACTATTATTATAAAGGACACCTCGACGCGGCTAGCGTTGAACGTAAATTGGTGGTATGTCACAGGCGACATCAACATTAGACATCAGCGACAACGGCTAGCAACTACACTAAGATCTGCTGCTTTTGATGCTGAAATCACTTATGTTCTCCTGACGCTACAGCCATTTATTTACTTCCAAGACAAGCAGGGTTTAGCGTATGCACACAGTTGTGCTTTTATAGCGGTCTCGGAGTTTCGTGGCCGGGTCAAAGTGTGTGCACGGTGGCTTTATTCTCCCATACTTGGGGCTAGTGTAAGGGAGCAGCCCACCTTTGAATGCAACCCGCGGCAGTTCTTTTCGTGAACTAGCTGTCGTTGCATTCAAGGGTGACGTAAAATCCGGGTTTACAGGCTTTGTTCTACTTGGACTCGTCTTTTTCACTTTGAGTTATGTTTCTCGCCTTGTTCCGTGTATTCCGTGCTCGGAGTTAGTTTGTTGCTTAGAGCTTGCTCCTCGTCGAGGGACGCTAGCCTTTATTTTTTGCCTAGACAAAAAGCTAACTAACGACCTTCTCTTTCGCTTGCAGCGCCAGTAATGCAAAACGGATGGTCTACAGCATAGACTCTGCATTTATGCTGATGGCAACATCTGAAGGTATCATCATCATCTTGTCTCTACCGCTGTTTACTCGTGTATAAAGCGTATAAAGTGCTGTGACCGACGACCAAAAGCCGCAACGGAAATAAGAATAACGCTAACGGCGCCAAAAGCGCGTTCCATAGCGACAGTAGCTACAGCAACAACAACAACAACAACAACAACAACAACAACAATAACAACAACAACAACAACAACAACAACAACAACAACAACAACAACACAACAACAACAACAACAACAACAACAACAACAACAACAAAGAGAAACAACAACAGCAATAAACTAGCTTAGGATGATTACATATTAGCTGGTACTGGTACCAAACCTCAACTGACCCACAGTTTTTACCATACATATGTGAAGAACTGTGTCAGTTCTATATTATTTATGTGATATAATTGATATTAGCACAATTGCACTGCTTAGTAGCCTGCTAACGTAGCGCTTAAACGCCGGAGTAAGTTCTCACACATTGGATTAGACAAAGCAGGCATTTCCAAGTGTGTGCCTCTTAGGTCGCCATTATAAATTAGTAAAGAGGTACCCTTTTCGTGATTTAAGGTAAAGAAGCCATTCCTTGCAACTACTAGCCCCCCTAGGAATAAGTTGTAGATTATACTTAAGAAAATTGTATACATTTTTATCGTGTATTTAGTTTTACTTTGCTGAACAATTGCATGCAATACTGCTAATACCGATACTACTATTACTAGCAGAATGTTACTTGAATAATTTCAATTTACTTGCTCTAATCATGTTACTACTGCCACGAGTGCTTAAGTGACAACGAACATTTTGTCTAGGCTACAGTTCTTAGAGAGTGGGCGAGAGAGAGATGACGTGAGAGAGCTTAACGAGAGAAGTTGAGTGAGAGAGAACACCACCGAGCTGTCAACAATACACACTCATATCAATGAGAGCGCCACTATCACTCCGGGCGAAAGTAGTTGTATAGTTGACAGTATAACAAATTGCTACGCCAAGCCATTAGCCATAGAGCCAGAAGCAGAGCTAATGACAACATCACGCGATTCCAGACAGATTGCAGCTGACTTAATGCTGCTTAGAGCGCTTGCAGAGAGTGCGCCCTGATTTATGTACGTATGAATGTATGCACAACAGCAACAACAAATATACGTATACAACATATGATGCAGATGCGCAGAGTAAAATCGTATGAATGCGAATCAAATCGAACCACCACCACCACCACTACATCAATGGAGTGCTGTAGTAGTAGTAGTAGTAGTCGAAGTAAAGGAGTGCTGGGGTTACGGGGAGAAAGAAGACGAAGAGGACATGACGCGTGTCGAAACTTGACAGAGAGAAAGCGGGCGGTCGGAGAGATAGAGAAAGAGAAAGGGAGAGCCAGCGTGTGCTGGCTGACAAATGGTATCGTATGTAAATTCCAAATCCTCATTCCGCATAATCGTGTCAACGTCATCGAGTCGAATCGCGGCGCTAACGGCAGTACCATCAGGATCAGTAGTTGAATGAAATCGTAGTATTTTATGTTTCGTTTTACAGGAGTGGTGGTACGGAATGAACGTAGTCATTAGGCTGTATATAGTGCTAGTGTAGTGTTGTTATTCATTCGATGACGAATTCGATGACGCTGGGGGCTCTGCTGGTGTTTGGGTCGGGGCAGCGCCACGAATCGATTTTTGTTGGAGTAGCTAATTCTATCCGTTTCTCGTTCTCTCTATCTTTCTATATCTCTCTCTATCTTAGTCACTTGCTGAAAAACATTTCAGATTCTGTTATTAGATGCGCTATAGCCATTCATATCGTTATGAGATGCGCTATAGTCGGATCAACGGTCTGATCTCTTTGTGTGTGTGCGTGTTTTTGCGAGACTTTGTAACGAAGGTTATTTGCTATCTTTTTGTTTGTCAAAGCAGTACATTCTTCCTCTGATGCCGAGCAATGTGAGGCTTGGACGACCCGATAAGTGTCGCGTTATCAATTGCCCGATACGTTTTGGCGTTCATTGACTTTCTTGTTCCTCATGACCGCTTCTACGAAGATATCAACGGCAAAGCAGATGTTGTCCTAGTACTTGAGGTGAAACCGTGACAATGCTTTCATCTGTAAGCGGTTGCTAAGCAAGGACATTTTTCACAAACCTTCTAGCACGCGTGTATTTCAGATTTCCATGATCACGAAGCGAAGGTTGTACTGAATAATTTTTCGATGTTGCACGGGCAATCCCATTCGTTTTCTCTAGTTATTGTTTTAATTACAGAATTGCGCGGCGATTGATACATGATACCAACTGAGTGTGCCCGAAAACCACAACCTTACTGTCCTAAACGTAATTCAGTGTGCACTGGTAGGCTTGTAGTCGGAGGCAATTCAGCATGTGAATTGATTCGAATGAATTGATACATCTGCCATGAACGCTACGTATTTTTGTGTGATTATTCTCCATTCTCTGGAATCAGAGAATTAGTGTTGCAGCATTAAGTAGGCACACGTTTGTAGAGAGGGGTGCTTTAACATAATGATAAAACATTGATTTTTTTTCCGTAAGGTTACGGATTTTTCATGTATGGCTGTTTATTCCACTCCGGCACATTAACTTGTCTAAATTGGAAACATGCAAACCACTTTAAGAGTGGCCGGTCTGGTCTCGAACCCAGTCTCCCATGCAGGTAAAGCGTTAGAATCTAAGCCACCTTGTCGGTAAATTCTGCGGCACTTTTGAGTAAAGCTACAGCAAACAACATAAATGGTAATATCCTATTGGACTTTATCGGACTAAAACTTGATATGTTTGCAATTATGCGCATCAAATGAAAACTTGTAAATACCACACATGAAGAACAGGTTTGGATTGCTGGAATTACTTTAGCCAATAGGATTTCAGAAACTAGGATAGATCTGTCATAAATTTAGTTCATGTGTATAACGCTTTCAGGTAGCACATTATATGTGGTTTTAATCTTCTTCTCTAAAGATGTCAGTCAACTTCGATTACACATTTAGGTTGGCTTGCTACTCACTTACCAATCTACCGAGTCTTTTACGGATCTAATTGAAAATCTCCTAATTTAACTTACGAGATATGCTCGTTTGTATTTTATTTGTTTGTATTTTTAGAGTGAATATCTCGTGTAAAACTATCTATTTGCTATGTGCATATTAATCTTGAAAATCAGAGATTTAGTCGCAAGCAAAATGTTTGCTCCTAGGTGCGTGCTTACTACTTTGTAAGAACAGGTCGTAAGATGAGTTCTTTTTGCCAGTAGAAATTGTGTCTCTCTGTGTGTAACCTCGCGCTTCTAAATGCTACTGACCACGGTGTGTCAGAACTAGACTGAACATTTGCGATACATTGAGCCGCTTTTTTCCGAACTTGGGTTTGAGTTGAAAATACTACAGAACTGGTACACCAAAAGCTGAAAGGTTAAGCCAGGCCGGCCCAAACTAACAACACGACTCATACACTTAGAACCATTACAAATATCCAGTTTGGCTAATTATGTTATAAGCTCCTCCATTAAAGGCTTACGGCCCTGACACAGTGAAACATTAGCCGACTGAAGGGGTCATGTTTAGTTCATTCAACTTGAATTAACGGCTGTCATTGAACGGGTGTAGCTTGAGCAACTTATTTTAAGCTATAAAAAGTAAGCATTGCCATGAATGCAACAAACATTACTATAGACTGGCGTGGAATTAGATAGTAAAATCGTATTTTATGTTAGAATGTTAGATTTGATTAGGCTGATTTGCTGCTACATCTTCCGCCGGAGAACGTCTAGATATGGTTGGATAGTTTTATTATTTACCTGACTTGTATACTTAAATACACCTGCCACTTATTTATATCAGAACGTGCTTAAAGCAGCAGCATACGCGGACATGTTGACCTATCCAGGGTTTCTCTAACAGTACTTGTGGCAGCGCGGTCGCTGACTCTTAGCGGTATGGTTTATTATCTATTTTCAACAAACATCGCTCAAAGAAAAAATTATATATGTATATACCGAGCAAGGTGGCTTAGCGGCAAAACTATTGCCTCACATTCGGAAGGTCGTGAAAATTGGTTTTCATGGTTTCCAATTCAGACAAAGTGAAGGTAGTGGTAAATATATGGCTGTCACTTGTAAGTCAACATTAAGGAACTAAGTAGGCCGATTGCATTTAGGAATCGCATTCTGACGCATATTGAAATTATGGCCACTGCTGCCTTTCCCAAGGGAGTTGCATATGGCTTGAGCTAAGACGTTTTAGCAGTTAGGTTTAGAGCAGTATACGGAATAGAGTAAAGAAGCTGGTGGACGCCAGGGTTCTATCTCGGCACAACGCGTAGTTTTTTGAAGCGAGGTCTTTCATACGATTTGCAGATTTGGGTTAAGGTTATAAAAAAGTTTGCACAAAAACATACAATCAATATGCATGGGTTTCTTATTGCCGATTATTTTGCTCTTATGGCGGTTTGCGCTACAGTGGTCGTGCGGTACCTCTGCTTGGCCGCTGTACAGCCGTTGTTTTTGTCGAAGTACTTTTAGTTTTAGGTCAGCCTGTCCATCGTTTGCTTCTTGTTGTTGTTGTTGTTGTTGTTGTTGTTGTTTTTGTTGTTGTCGTTGTTATCGTTGTTGCTGCTGCCGTCGGTGTTATTGCTGTGGTATTGTGTTGCGGTTGATGTTGTTGTTGTGCTGCTGGTATCGTCGGTATAGTGTTGTTCTTGTTGTATTGCTATTGTTGCTAGTAACGATCCGTTGCGGTTTCTGTCGTTGCTTCTGCGACGGCCGCCAGCGGCTGTGATGTTGTGAACATTTCGTAGCTATTTCGGACCAGCAGACAAGACCCTTCGATGCCGCACCCACGAAACCCCAAAACGATTATCTACCTACCTGTCGATGCGCCGTGGTTGTTGCTGTTGTTGCGTTCGCTGTTGGCGACGACGCGATGGCTGCTGTTGTTTGTGGTATTGTTGTTGCTGTTGTACTCTGTTATTGTTATCACCTTCATGACTGTGGCGATTGTTGTTGCTTTCACCCGATTTAATGTGCGCTTATATCGACGCCGCTGTGGACCACAAATATAGATATAAGAATAGTATATTATTAGAGACACATATATATATATATATATATATATATATATATATATATGATATATATATATATATAATAAGGCATTCTTACTATATCTATATATAATACATATATGCACTATACATATATATATATATATATATATATATATCATATATATATATATATATATATTAAGCATTTCTGTACCTAACGGAGTACAATACTGTAACCATTAGAAACAACCAATATAGAAATAATACAACTTGTTGTATTATTTATATATTGGTGTATACAGGTGCATTTAATGTCTGTTGAGCCAGGCAAATTGTGATGACGTCTATCGAGTCTTCGTTTCAATCGTCTTCGTCGATTTACAGTCGCGTATGGTTTCGACATGATTCCGCTTTGATTGCACGCGTCGCTGTTGTTGCTGCTGCTGTTACTGGGGTCGGTAGTGTTAATATTGTTGAACTTGTTACAGTTATTGTTGTCGGTGGTGGTATAGTAAATGTGGTTAAACTGGCTGGTGCCGCTCTTGTGTTCCTAATGTCCTAAGGATTGTTTAAGCCGTTTACGGATACACTGCAGGTTTCTGCGTTTTTGTCGGCGGTATTCGTGTCGCGGTACCATTGCAACCCCTTCACCACCGCCCTTGGTTTCAGTCGCGCTGACGTTCGCCGAATCGCCGCAACTAAGGACCGTTTGTCCTACTGCATTAGCGGGGCGACTGATCAACAACCATGATCGACCGCCGCCGGGAAAAGCAATGGCGCAGTTCCACTCCCCAGTGGCGGCCCTATTCTCACCTACAAGCGTGTCAGCGGTAAGTAAGTTCGGCGGCCGGCAGCAGATACACAGGACGCCGTGCGGAGATACAGTGTCGCGTCCACCATCTCGAGAAAAACTGGCGCAGCTGGCACGAACAAAAGAAAGCATTGTGGTACAGCTCAGACAGAAACAAGTATGCACAAGTTTATGTTAAGCCAAAACATTTGAATAATGCTATGTTATTATTATTATTGCGTGTTAGATCATGTTCTAGTTGTGAGGTCTAAACGTTTTATCGCAATTCTTTTAAAGAATTATTTTACTCCATGGCGCCTAAAATAGATGCCGTGTCCCCTCTGCAAGCGGCCAAAGACAACGCTTGCCTCAAGAATTGACCCTTTCTTCAATCGTTCGTGACCTCCTAAATTCGCTTACTTAATTATTTGAAGAATACTTTGATTACCTTGCTGATTTGCTCTAGTGCTTTCGTGGCAATAGGCACAATAATATACATCTTTTCCAGTTCAGCGTATTTATTAAGTTTCTCGCGTTCGCGTGCTTTGCTACCCACCGCGGTTCAATTTAGCTGTGATGTAAGAAGGAAGCTTCGCTAAAAAACCTTTCGGGCTGAACCTCAGCCAAGATTTAACGTCCGCGTGACTGCTTTTCGCAATGCTTCATAGACGGGCCCCCATAAATACAAATGTGCAACAATGGGACTCGAACCCGCGCAGTTATGCGTCTTCTCTGGTCGCGAGGCGCAAGCGGAATGCACCATGCCACCGAGCTCGACGTTTTGCTTCGCCCGCGGACACTTAACTTTCTGATGCACGTGTAGATGGCATACCGTCTTTACTAAAGGACCTTATAATCACACTGTTTAGTTCAGCATGTCTGGACGATCTTCCGGCGCTCTTGAGACAACCTTCTAGGTATTATTATTATTACTCTGCATTTGTGGTACAAACCTAGGCTCACTCTCACTCCTCAATCCATAGCATACGTTGCAGCATTTAGTGATGTTCACGTAACGACAACAACAACAATAATAGCTGGCAGGAGAGCAACGTTACGTGAAACACGAATAACAATATTGAAAATGTTAATATGAATGACAGAAATAATGGCGCAAGACAACGCCAATCAGAATAAAAAACATTTTTGACGACATATAATATGATATGTCCCGATAACCATCAATGCAATGAAACAATGTTTGATGCTAGCGTTCAGAAGAATTGTTAGCAAGCTTCCAGGCGCCGCTAGGAACGCCAGAGATTAACCTAGACTACTTCTCATTTAAAATCATTTGTATAAAGGGCATTATTACCATTAAGTTCGCAACACAGCAAGGGGGCTTTTTGGCGGACTCCGGGTTGTCATCGGGTGGCCTTCAAAAGGAAAAGCGCCTTGTCCTGCTTAACGTCCCTGCTGTCCAAAGAACATGACTCGATTCTGAATCGATCTTTGAAGCAGGGCCAAGAGTATTACTACTACAACCGTACACGGGCATTAGCCTTACAAAAAAAATGAAGTTATGGTTATCCCACATGCCATCAATAAAACGCACTTTAAAAAGGGCCACATTGTTTCATACTCAGTTTCCCGCTTTGGAGCATAGTGTATGATATTGTACTGCGGCTGGAGGACTTTGCTTCCGAGTCCCGAGTTTCTTGCTTATGCTGAGAACCCCATTGCCTACGCTGACGACCTCATCCTTACCGTTCGATTCTGGACACAGGATCAGCTGCACAGACGTGCGAAGAAAGCACTGCATCTCCTAAAAGAGATGCAAGCACCTGCACGTCTGCAAAATTGCTATTGTAAAAATGGTAAAATGGCCCGGGCTCCATTTAAGTCAGGCACCCCACCAACGCCGGGCCTGGAATCAGCCAGTGAATTGGCACGCATCTGCGCAATATTTTTGGACCCCGGCCGTTGAGAGAACGCATTAGCATTCCCTTGGCGAAGCTTATCAAACTGCATGGGGCCCTCAAGTCACCAACAGACGTTTGTGCAACGGCCACCCACATGCGACGCCTGCATCAAGCATAAGGCATTAGATCTGTTAGGGCTATCATGGCGCACTGAACCGTCAGCACATAAGCGGCGCTACTCCCAGCTAGAACGATTTCGTCAAACCTGAAGGCTGAGGAGTTTCGCCACGTGTGGGTGGACCTAACGCAAGGCGAAAGCCCTAGAGCTAGTCTCGAGCTATACTCTCCTCTGTTGTTTGAAGTAACGCATATGAAGCTTCTAATCGGTGTGAAGAACAGAGAGACGCCTGATTCTTACCTTAAGTTAGACCTCCCCCCACAGCACAGACCTAAGGTTTTCGACGAGCTTTCTGTGTACACTCTGCGGCACGTGCCACATAGTTTAATTATTCCTGTGAGAAAAGAAGTTGCAGCATTAAGAAGAGTAGGATGGCGTCTATAGGCAGGTCTCCACTGACGGCAGTCGCGCTCGTTGTGTAGCGCTTGTAGGGTGACGTTGAGAATGCTGATCAAGATAGACTCGATATTAGTGATAGTGCAGTAATGAACATGATGCTGTTAGTGTTGGTGATGATTACACTGATGATGTGGTGCTAAGGTGGTGTTGCTTATGCTGCTCCCGGTGATGGGGTTCTCTCTCGTGTCGCGTAGTAACAACAACAACAACGGCAGCAGCAACAACAACAACAATGGCAACAACAACAGAAACAGCAACAACTACTACCAATATTAGATAACTACGGGTAAAAGCGATGATAACAACGACGGGGTAACGTGCTGGAGACTGACCACTGTCGTTAACGGGGGACGCGGGGCGGCGCGAGGGTTTAGGGAC
The DNA here is from genome assembly GCA_003439945.1 of Dermanyssus gallinae. Lineage (NCBI taxonomy): Eukaryota > Metazoa > Arthropoda > Arachnida > Mesostigmata > Dermanyssidae > Dermanyssus > Dermanyssus gallinae. The sequence continues at coordinate 822,408 of QVRM01001622.1, forward strand.
GGGGTACTGTCGAACCCGATAGCGGCACCAACAACAGCAAAGACCCACTTCCGATGATGACGATGACGACGACGACGACAACAACAGTGGCCATTCCTCGCCGCGGACGTTCAGACGTTTCGTCGACGTCGCGGCCGCGGCGGCGTCGAAAACGTACGAAAACACATCGTAGCCCCCGACATTCCTCAGTCTGGCGGAGGGGAGCCTCAACAGCTCGCCGGTTGTGGACGCTCCACTAACCAGCGTTCATCTATTATTATTATTGGTCCTAGCAATAGCACAAGTTGTAGTAGTAGTAGTAGTGGTAGTAGCTGTTGTTGTTGTTGTTGTTGTCGTGATAGTAAGAATAATAATCACACCAGCTCTAATAAGTCGCAGCAGCAGTAGCGGCAATTGGTACTCGCAGCGACCGTAGTTGTAGCACATAGTGTACGATCTAATAATACATGGCTGCAAACGTTTGTCTACAGATTTGCTTCTCATCATGCTGTATATGTGCTGCGTGTCTTGCCGTATGTACGAGTATGAATGAAGCAGTGAATTATTGAAAGGGCATATTACCTAGTTGCTAACTCAGCGACTATACATCTATCTATCTATCGCTAGACGATGGTAGGAGGAAAACTATTCGATTGTTTGTCTCTGACGATTATTATTATTATTATTATTGCTATTAGGATTGGCTGCACTGGGTTTTGCTGCTGGTGGAGACGGGCGAATGGTAGATTTTGATATTCATCGATGGTGCATGACAATACGAATGCAGCATTACCTGATGATAACACATGATGATGAACTATCATGTATATAATATTGAATATTAATCATAACACTAATCATAGTAGTCATTATAAACGTACACGCGTATTTAAGGTATACGGTGAACTCAAGGAACAAGTGTTCGAGGGGCAATGGTGTGTGTTTGTGTGTGAGTTGTCGTTGTGGGGTGGTGGAACATGCTGTCCATTGCGGCTGGTGTAGTAGTGTCTTGCCTCGTAGTCGTCACCATGAGCAGCATTATGTCCAGCATCATCATCATTCATATCCCCAGAATCATCATCATTCATATCCCCAGAATCATCATCATCATCTTGACTGCATTGGCCGAACAGAAAAAGAAGCACGATCGAGCATCGGTCTCGACAACAGGGGGTTGTGTCATCAGCTTTGTTTTTGTTGGTGTTGCTGTCGTCACCTCCTTCGTCCTCAACCTCCCCGTCACCCCTTTCGTCCTCAACGTCCCCGTCAACAGCGGATCCTCGTTGACGGGAACCTGGGGGGGGGGAGGGTGGTACAGCACTTATCAACCAACACAAAGACCCACACAGCGATCATCAACAACACACAACGAGACACAGCGGTCATTATCGACAAACAGAACAAGAGCAACCGACCCTAAGCTGTGAAGTCCAAAACAACGGGTCGGCGAAGCGCACCGTGAGAACAGGCTCGAATGAACGCCGACTGTGATGATCAACGCGTTGATTCAATGCGCCTGTGTGTGTGTGCGAGTTCAAGTGCACGATTGTTAGTAGATATTAGCAGACATTGATCGAATCAAAGGTAAACGCGACAGCTACGAAGAGCAGTGAAGAACCCAGCTCACATCTTACGAGATCTTCAAGATTCGAAGTGGTGCAGCGACGGCAATAACTGCTACTGACTACTACTACTACTGCTACTACTACTATTACAGGGTTGCCACTGCTTGCTACTACGACGAACAACACTAATTGACTTCGATTTCGTGACCCGGCCCGGCGCGGCCCGGCCAATTTTGAACGGGGCAAATATTGAGATGTGAAGGCAACAACGCAAGTGTTGTTGTTGTTGTTGTTGTTGTTGTTGTTGTTGTTGGGTGTTCTTGTTTTTGTTGACGACCACTGCCGTGCCTCTGCACTGGGCATAGAAGAAGCGGCAACGGAACAGCAGAACCACAACAATAGCGGCTCCAATTGCAGCAGCAGCAGACAAGTGAGTAATGCTACGAGTAGTCAGCCAGTTAGAAGAATAGTCAAGTAGTTACTGAAGTAGTAGTAGACGTTGGAATAGTTGTAGTGGTGGTACTAACCAAAGTAATCTGCTCAATGTCTTGTTTGAGCGTCTTGAGACGTCGAAGATCGGCAAACAGGGCCGCCCAATCCCGCCCTGCTCTAAGGTAGCAACGGAAGCTGCCCTTAATCTCATCGCCTACCAAGGTCATGATTTTTTCTTTATTTTCCTTTCTTCTTCTTCGTCTTCTTCCTCTTCTGCTTTGTTTGCCCGAAGATGCGATGAAAGACGAGGTGAGACACAATCGTGCACGATCGGCTACGGCAAACGCAGCTCACCTGACGCAGCCCCGGCGAACCCATAACAAGCCCCACGACGGGTCGGGCGGTAGTAGTGTCAGAGTGTGGCTTCATGCTTGGCCTCAACATGACACGCTAACAGGGTTACCGGATAGGGAATTCTAACGGGATTCCTATGTCGCGTGTTTGCGCGTTCAAAATCAAGCTGATCGCAAGCTGCGCTGACAAGCGCTTCAGCAAACGCATTATATGATCGCGGAACTATAACCACCGTTGCCAGGGGGTAGACGTATTGCCGATATGCTGCAATAAAGAACCGGAATCATATATATATATATTTCAAATGTCGTTTATTCAATGGAAATGCATTTTGCACTGCCTAAGTTTTCAATAAATTAAATGCTTCAAAATTATATATATATATATATATATATATATATATATATATATATATATATATATATATATATATATATATATAAATCAATTCCTAGTATTTAAATGACATTTTCCTCTTACGCGCTATATGGGATCCTTCACCGTCTAACTGCACTGTCAGGTCGCAATCAATCTGGGCGTTACGGACTGCAAGCAATATTTTAGCTTCTTAGAAAGGCCGTACACAGCTGGCTGCCCGTATATATGTATCACGGAACCAACGACAGGTCCCAACCGAGCCCAACCGTCCCGATACAGTTGACGTATCATCTCTGAGTTTGGACCTACGCATCAATTTATTTTTCTTTACTTGTATTTCTAGTACGATTTCCGTTGTTCGCACGGAATCTCTGGTTTGCTAACGCTGAGATTTAGCTAATAAGCATTCTTATTTAATTTCTTCGCTCCTTTGCCATAAAGCGTTTTGTAGACTACTAGCGTGTACTCATGACTACTATTGGAGTGCACTCTATGTCATTTCTTGTTTCCTTGTAAATGGCTGTCAATTTAATAAAACTTTATTTTTGAATAAACAAATAGAACATTGTTTTTGTTGATAAAATGTCTTTGTTATTTTAAATAGTAATTGTTTTTCTCTCACGCTCACCCATATACTTGTCTATGATACACATGCGTCTATAGCGGTTTCCCTTCGGTCTACGCGAGATTCAACTGTACCAAAAACTAACTAAGTGTACGTATCAGAACACGTGGGAAGGCCGATGCCTGTTTCCAGATGCAGCTCTTCTTAGCCGGTAGAGCACGCCAACATTTAGTCGATGGCCTTTACTTTACCATAGAGGAAGACGCTCAACAAAGTTCTACATGCGGCCCGTCATCATTCCACATTTGCGCGACCTTTGCCGGTACGCCCGCTGCGTACTTCGCAAAACGAAAAATAAATATTACAAAACAGTATAATACCATTAATAGTAGAACACCGTGTCGAGAACTTGTTTGCATTTCAAAGTTTTTTTAGATCTCCCTCTCCCGCACCCCTAGCGAACCGCCTCCGACTTTTGGGCGTGTTCATCAAATCTTCGCTTGTAACTTTGCCGCTCAATGCCCTTTTCTCGTTGCTGCAATGTCAACGCTGCAGCTGAGCATCGGTAGCGCGTCGCGATTGAACACGACGATTCTGTGTCACCACCTCCGTGTGCAACCACCGCTTCAACTCGCGAGCTAGCTAGCAAACGAGCCAGTGAAGACGCCGAGGATCTAACCGCAACTAAAATCATGTTGTATCGAAGACCGCTAATCCAAATGTAAATAGATTGCACTGGATTGACCAGTTGATCGATCGATCGATCGATCAATTCGAGTCGGGTTCGCCGTCCATATGTATGCACGGGTCGACGATGACGACGACGCCAACCACCGTGCTGGAATATGGCACTGCAGATTGTGCGCATATTATGCACGTAAGCGTGTGCTCGCGCATGCTGCGTGCGGTTGGTCGGTCGTTCACGGCGAAGTGTGTATGTATGTATGTATGTATGTCTGTATGTATGCACATACATGGGTGTGGGGACCAACGCCGCGCTTATGCTACGTGCTGTATGAACGCATAGGATTGCAATAATTGCAATCAGCATCATCGTGTGCTTTGTTGTCGTAGTTGATGTTGCTGATGTTGGCGTTGTTATTGCTGCCGTTGTTGTTGTTGCCATTGTTTTTGTTGTTGTTGTTGATGTTGCCGTTGTAGTGTTGTTATTGTTGCCATTGTGTCGTTATTGTTGCTGTTGGTGTCGTACTTGTTTTTGGTAGTATTGTTATTGCTGCCATTATTGTTGTTGTTGATGTTGTTGTTGTTGTTGTTGCTGCTTCTGACGTTCTTGTTGCTTCCGTTGTTGTTATTGCTGTTGTTGTTGACTTCATTGTAGTTGTTATTGTTGTTGTTGTTGGGTTTGCTTTCGTTGTTATTGTTGCTGTAGTTGCTTTCGTTGTTATTGTTGCTGTAGTTGCTTCCGTTATTAATGTTGTTGTTGTTGTTGCTGTTCTTGTGGTTGTCGTCGTTGTTGTTGTTGCTGCTGCGTCTATTGTTATTGTTGTTGCTTCCGTTGTCGCTATTGCTTCCGTTGTTATTGTTGTCTATGACCATCCTTCTCGAAGTAACTAACCATTGTTGGCCGATGCTTGCAGGTGTGGTCGAAATTGCGTGTTCTGCGTATGTTCGGCATACGCCATCATACGCGCGCGCGCAGAACTATTGTTGACAAATTAATGATGACAAACGTTGATACTACGTCGCCGAGCGCCATCGAGTCGAAGGCGAGAATACACAACTATTTATGATCGGGCGTGCAATACAAATATTCGTCGTTTTTCCATACGTTCACGTACACTCGACGTTGAAACGTGATTACGTACGGATATATAGTTAAGTTTGTCATTAAGTATGTATAGTTAATTATAGTTGCATAGAATCACACTTTTGGGCATTTTGCTGCTTTAGGGTTTCGTTTGCGTATTGTTTTTTTTGTTGCAGCAGAACTGTTTACGAATACTAGTTTACCTTCTAGTAAATGTTTCGCAACTGGGCATTACATCGCGCGTCAGATGTTTGTTTATACAAATGTTTACCCCGTTTTATAGTATTTAGTGAAACGTAACATATGTGGGCCTATATATATATATATATATATATATATATATATATATGCATATATCTGGCGTGTTGCGCCGAGCAAAATCGCAATAGTGTGCGAGTTCCGAATTGACTTCGGTGCATCTCCCATCACTGATACGACGAGCGGACGGATCTTTGTCGATCCTTGTGATCAAGAATGTCAAAATTGAAAACAGAAGCACATCTGGCTCTATAGTATATATATATATATATATATATATATATATATATATATATGTATATAGCTCGGGAAAATACTGCCTGCTGGTTTGCTCGCAACTTGATTGACGATCAATGTTGCTTACGCACCCCCCCCCACCTTCTTCACCCCCAAAGAGATGGTGAAGCGTTTGGTGGTGTCGCGTTTTTGGTCGCGGCGATATTCCAAGCTCCCAGCTATCGCTTCTGTTAACGCTGTAAATATATATATATATATATATATATATACATATATATATACATATATATATATATATATGTATATATATATATATATATATATATATATATATATATATATATATATATATATATATATATATATATATATATATATATATATATATAACCACTACCAGTTCTTTTAATGCTACAGCAACCACCGTTTTTTTTTCTGTGGTCAACAACAGCAACGAAGAAGAAAAAATAAAGAACGCGAGAGAGAATTGAGAAGATAGGTGTCTCGGGCCTGGCGGACAGACAGGGAGCCGATAGCCGCTGACAGGTAGTAGTAATAGTAGTAGTAGTGGTAGTGGTAGTATCCAGCTAGTGAGCTAATCAACGCCGCGTTGTCATCGCCTGTTGCTTACATCAACGTGTAGCAGGTAACGAGCGAAAGAAGAAGTATTAATATTATTTATACTTGACGCCCGTTAGATTACGTATCAGAGGCCTGTTGCTGTTGTTGTTGTTGTTGCTGTTGCTGCTGCCATTGCTGTTCGTGATGGTGTTGCTCGTTATATTTCTACGGTTTTCGTTGTTCATGCCGTTGTTGCTGCAGCCGTTGTTGTTGTTGTTGTTTTTGTTGTTGTTGTCGTTGTTGTTGTTACTGCTATCGTCGTTGTTGTTGTTACTGCTATCGTTGTTGTTGTTACTGCTATCGTTGTTGTTGTTGTTGTTGTTACTGCTATCGTTGTTGTTGTTACTGCTATCGTTTTCGTTGTTGCTATTTTTGATGTTATGCCTGTTATTGGTGTCGTTGTTGCCGTTGAAATAGCTGTGCTGTCTTACTGTTGTTGTTGTTGTTGTCGGCGCTGTTGTGTCAGTTGCTGGCTTTGGTGGGGGTTATTACTGCTGTTGGCGCGTTTGCGGTTGTTGTTGTTGTGGTCGTTGTGGTCGTTGTTGGCACAGTTGTCGTTGAGGGTCGACCTGATGGAGGTACCTGTCGCTCGGTGGTGAACCTCATCAAGCACCAACCGCCTCCGATATTCTTCGAGCACAGTGTGAAGGCTAGGCACAGCGACATGCGAGAGCGAGCCAAAACGATAGAAACGATAGAATAAGGAGAGCGCAAATCGAAGAGAGCCTGGCGTACCCGATGGACGAAATGAAGTCGCTGAGTGACTGTCTCGTGTCTTCAGTAGAGCGGCTGGGGAGGTTGGCCGCTGAGACGCGGTTCGACGCTTTGGTCGGTGGATCGCTTCACTTCACCACTCCGTCTCTCCGTCTTTCCCTTACTCACCTGACTTTCTCACTCACTCAGCTTCGCACTCGCGAACCTCGCGCGGCAGCAGCAGCAGCAACAACAACAACAGGGCACAAGCCCCCCACGATACAGTAGTAGATGTATTGGCGTAACGTCAACGTAAAGTCGCTGGGGTTCTAGTAGGATCGAAAGAGAGACAGACAGAGAGGGAGGGGGAGCAAGCCCCAGAAAGTAACGTGCCGTCCCAACCGCCGAACACAAACCGAAGTCGATGAAGTCTACACCGTCGTCGTACACCGCATATACTCGTAGTCATAGCAGAAGACCAGACGGCGTACACCAACCGAGAGACCAGCCGACCAATCGACCAACTGACACTATTATTGGTGAGGGACGAGACGGGGGTGCGGGGTGAGGGGTAAGTAACTATGTCAGCGTACGCACGTGTGTAGGTAACTGAGTGGCGGTGGGTGACTGAGGGTGGAACGAACTGCAGCGCCGTATATGTATACGAAGCCAGTGAGGAGCTAGTAGGCAGTCGTAGTAGCGAATGGAGTCGCGTAAGAGACTCACTCACTCGCATGACCCGACTCACTGACCGACGACAACGACGATGACGACGACGACTTCAGCTCATTTCGCATGCTTCGTCGTTCGCTCGTCGGTCGTTTGCTGGGCCCGACGACGATGACGACGGCTGACAAACAGACAGACACACAGACAGACAGACAGACCGACGGGGGTGGTGGGGTACCAAACTACGAGGGTAAGGGAGTTCGCCGGTCGGTCGATCGGTCTCCACCCTGCCAGTCCTCGCAGACTGATTAGCACAGCAGGTGGCGGCAGGGGCGGCCGCAGATGGTTGGCCAACGATCGCCCATCATCATCGTCAACGCCGTCGTCATTGTCGTCGTTGTCTGCTGCTGCCTTCGTAGCGGGAGCGATGCCGCTTAAAGCTCTCTTTGCCCGCGTTGTTGTACTTTTCTTTGCGTTCTCTTTGTTGTTGCTGCTGTAGCTGTAACTGTTGTTGTTGTTGCTGTTGTTGCTGTACCTGTTGATGTTGTTGTAGCTGTTGTTATTTGTAGCTCGTGCGAGTGAGCCCCCCAAATTGCCGCACAGGTGAATACCGTTTGAACGGTTTCGTTTCGAACGGAATGCCGCCCGCCGTTCCGTTGTCGAACCCGTATCGCCGCTATGACGATTGTATCCACACTCATACACTCACACACACACTTATATATATATATATATATATATATATATATGAAGGAAATTAGCTGAGTTAACTATTTTTTAAATATGTATTTGATACGCCCACTATTCCTCTAAAAAATCTGCAATTTTTACCAAACGGAGATCTACGTGAGCATAGTAGACCATAGAATGACCGTAAGTAGAGACCGTAGTAAAGTGATTCATTTTTTGCTATATTTTTGCTGTCGTTTGTTTTTGCTAAAAATTTACTTATCAATTTTGTCAAGTGAAAACATTCTGTTACAGGTGGTCATTGTATGAGTTCGAAAAAGCCCTACTGCTGCGAAAACTGTTCAAAGTATTTAAAGTTTACTTGACAAAGGCAGCATTTCAAAGACTTTGTGCTACAACTGGTTCGCTAAGCTTCGTTTTGGCAACTTAAGCCTTCAACAGATAAACCACGTTCTAAAAGGCCTATTACGCTTGAGGAAGATCGCTTACGCGAAACTGTGGATCATAATACTTGAGTGATTACGTGCGAATTAGCCATGGACTTCAGGGTATATCACACAACCATTGTCGCTCGCCTTTCCGCCCATGGTTTCGTGTCAGAGTGAACCAGTGGGTACCTAATGACTTGAGCAAGCCCAATACAACGGAGCGTCTAGTGAAATGCTCTTCTTGGCCTGGAAGACACAATCAGTGTCCGTTTTTAAGTCAAGTTGAATATTTACCTGTAATACAGTCTACAATGAGTCTTTTACGGCAACTTAGAACGTGGAAGATCCTGGCGCGCCCCGTGCCACCCAGCCTCCCCAGAAAACGCAAATGAGGCTAACCCATTTACGTAAGACTTTTCCATGTCGATCGTGAGATAGGCATGGCATCGTCAACTGCGACCAGCTCTACCGAGTTTTTGCCGCCCTCCAAGGGAAGGGACGCAATCTTTATTTCGATTTGTCGACTAATGTCCTACCGAAGCCTTCTAGCTTCACGTTCCGACTCGAGCAAGGTGAGGATGTCGTTCTCGCGAACTGGGCCCTCCACGTTACGAATGATCAAACGGTTCAACTCGTCGAGAAACTCGACACGCACCTGTGTGCACTGGCCCTGCGAACCTGTGCGACCCAGCATCTTCGTCACACGTGCAAGCGTTGTCTTGTCCATGTTGACGGTAGAAGCGAAAAGCATACTTATATATATATATATATATATATATATATATATATATATATATATATATATATATATATATGAAGAGTCGGAATGAGATAGGGAACCCCCTTATCGCCGCAGCCTTCGGTAGAGTTAAAGCTTAGCTTGCGATTAGGCTTGCCGAGTGGCCTGCATGTTCGACCAGCTGGCAGGTAGGCGGACAGAAAGATATACCATCACACAGGCAGACGCACAGGTAAACAGGTGAGCACGACATATGCGCTCTACGCGCTTGCATCTAGCATTGTCACTAATATGATGATGATGATTATTATTATGAACGGCGACTACAACGCCGAGTTCTATCTCAACTAAGGACTACTGTTACTAACTATTACTAACGACAAAACGAGGCCGCCAATTGACTGGCCATGTTGTCTAGCTAGTTGTTAACACGACGACGTGAAAGTATGTGCGCTCCGTCGCGCACCGTAATCGCTGAAGTTCTTGTAGTATTGGTAGTCATTGTGGTAGTCACTCACAGTAAGGTGGTCGAGGTAGCGGACTCACCGCACCTCACTACCGGCCGATGCCTCACCCGTATCGTCGGTAGCGTCACCAAACCAGATACCATCATCCACACGCCTATAGCTGTTTGTAATTGCCGTGTGTTTCTGTTGCTGTCGCTGTTGCTGTTTAGGTTCCGGTCGAGTCGGATTCGTTGGGCCAACGGAGGCCATCGGGCGCAAGGTCCTCGGTCCTCAGACCTCGAATATTGAACACACATATTCGCATAGTGCAAACAACAACTGGGTGCAATAAAGATGCGCAACAGTTGCAGAAACAGAAACGGCGGCAAGCATCAATATCGATAACTGGCTGCAGAATGGCAGACGATGAGGCGAAGCCAAGAATAAGAACCGCGGACGATCGGTGCCATATGAACACAGAAAAAAACGCACCAATAATTGTATCAGCGACGAGCTAACTGGGTTTGCTATGCTAGCTAACTAACACATTTTGTCGAAACACAGGTGGTGGTGGTTTGTCTCACAGAAGTTGACAAATTGGTCTAATTGAAATTGAGTTGATAACTTGGGTTTGAGTAGGCTGTCAATGTTTGTTGTGCTGTTGCTCGCGGGTCTTTGTCATTGTTGCTGCTGTTTCTGCCGTAACGTTGTTGTCGTCGAGTACGACACAGCTGTGACGTATGTTGTTGCACCCACATTGCTACTCAGTGACCGGTTGGTTGATTGCTTGACTATTTGATAACGATAATAGCTGTAATGGTGTCGCTGTAGTTGCCTGCATTGTGATTTTAGCTATGTCAGGTAATGTCAGGGGATATCGTGTTTAGTTAGAAGTGACGTTTTAAGTTAGGCTCAGTTCAACGACCAGGGTCGTGACGTTTATTCAATTTCGCCTAAGGCCATTCGTATAATACAGTATGAACGCCACAAAAAGGAACTTTAAATTGGAGCTTGAAATTTGTTTCCGGCTTTTGTTGTTATGTTTTATGCCGGTTTATGACTCGTGTACGCTCGACTTAACCTAACAACGAGAATAAATGATGGCTACATTCTCTCCTACGTCTAACAAAGATGACAGCTGTAGCACAACACCAAGTACAATGCAGAAATACTAAACACAACGACGTCCCGGTGACAGTTACAGTCGAGACAAAAAGTTTACCAAGCGGCAGCAAACCATAGTAAGTAAAATATCATTAACGGTACCAACACAATACGAATAACCGTAGTATTAGCAGCAAGTGCAGCATTTGTTAACATATTACACTGTACAAACGAATTGTAAATGCGTACAGGCATTTCGTCTTGTTTTCCGGTCGTGGTTCGTTTCGCTTTTATGGCATTCCAGTATTCACATGAAAATATGTTTTTGCTGTTCTCCCACTTTTTACGTTAGTTTCATAATATGTCTAGAACTACGGGTGTTAACGAATTCTTCTACGCAACGATTTGCAGCTAAAAAACAACAACAACAACAACAACAACAAAGGGCGACTTAACACCAGTAGCAGCAATAAGTTCAAGAACAACAGCAATAACAAACGTATGTGGAGTATCAACATCAACAACAACAGTGACAGCGATAACAACCTCAAACGACAACCTCGAGAATAACGTCAACAACAATCTCAAAGATAACAATGTCTCTAAACAGCAAACCAATTAAAGCACATGATGACTACCACGATGGGACTGGTTATATAAAACGTAACGCGAGACCAGAATATCGACATAAAACTTGCGACGAGCGGTTGGTAGCGAACAGTGGCAAAGGCGATATCAATAACGCCAGCCATCCAGCCAGCCATTTTCGCTCCACGCAACGAACGAAGTCGGCAAGTCCGCAGAAACAAGTCCGACAGTCATTGTAAATTATTATTATTATTATTATTATTATTATTATTATTATTATTATTATTATTATTATTATTATTATTATTATTATTATTATTATTATTATTATTATTATTATTATTATTATTATTATTATTATTATTATTATTATTATTATTTTTATCATTATTGTTAATAAAACAGGTGCAAAGACAACATAGCAATAAATATTCACGATGACACCTGCAACAACAAGGGCACCAATAGAGCCAAACTGGAAGCAACACTCAGAAGAAGAAGAACATCATCGATCACACTGCTGTGTCAACACAGCGGTACCGATAACAGCTCTAATATATATATATATATATATATATATATATATATATTTTTTATATACTCTGTAATGTCTAGACTTTTATAATATATAGAAAATATTGTGACGATTTATGAATCATTTACAATACGCTTGCACACTCGGCATTGCTCGCCTTAATACAAATGGTGGTAAAGGTGTCACGTGAGGCTAAGAATCAGCTGTCCGTGTCCTTGCTTGATGGTAGCCCCCGCTCTTATGGACCCGGTGCGAGCGGTATATCCTCAAGATTCCTTGCAACGTTAAAACGGTAAGATCCATAAGATTCCTTTTCGTGACGCCGAGCCCCAAGATCGTACTCGCAAATTCGGAGTCCCATACGCTACTCATAGAGATAGTGATAGATCCGAACCTGCGAGGTTTTTGCGGGTCGGGGAGCGCCGCTCTTAGGAACTCGACGATGACCCCCCTCGCGGAGAAGACGTGCCACGCGATTACAGACGTCGTCGTGTCTCTTTATAGTTTGTTTGTGTGTTGTATCGCACATCTGAGCGACATGAGCCAACGTCTCAGGCGCATGACATCCGAGCCTACAACGTTTGTTGTAGCCCGGGCGTCCCTTGGCCAATCTGGCACGCGTTGGTAGTGCGTTGATCCTGAGCTTTAGTAGGTTTAAATACTTTTTACCAGACAGGTAGGGCATATCCTTAATCCAGTAATGTACAAAGGGCATTTCGTCTGCTTTTTTAAAGTGTGCCCCATCGAACGTGTTGTGTAGTTGTTGAAAGCAGTAATCCGTCTCTTGTGTAGTGGTCTTAATGGAGGTTCCCAAGCGCTCGCAAAGAAGTCTTGTTTTCGTAAGGTCTTTTTTAAATATATATATATATATATATATATATAGCATTTCTCTTCCATATATTACAGAATGTATGTGGAATGAATAGTACTTAATGTCAATACACTTGCTATAAAAGCAACAACAACAACACGGTTACTCTAAAGGCAACAACCATGACAACGATATAAGCACTGAACGACTAGCTGCAGAAGTATTCGGAATACAGACCTGAGGGCAACTGAGCGAGAAAGGGGTGGAACCGCTGACACTTGCTGATAGACAAGCAAATAAGGTGGGTATGAAGACATTAATGTTTTAATCTTCACGAAGCGAAAGCTCGTGTTTGACGCGACCTAAGAGGCCCACAGAAGACTACAGAACGCGTACAGGCATTGATTGTCTCTGTATTTGGTGGTGAAAACAACTAGCGCGGGCGGACCCGCCGTCTTGTTTAAAACAAATCTAACAGTTTATTTGGCAAACCAAGCGCCAGCGGTGGTTGCCTCAGAGGGAAAAGAGGACACAAGTTGAGTTCTTTCACACCTATTTTTGCACACCAGGTAGGGTACAGCAAGTACGTACTAGCAACACCTACTCATTTGTGTACATCCACAAAATATAGTCTAAGCTCGCATTACGCTTCATGACAATCTTCAAAATCTCACAAATACTATCTGCAGGTGCGTCGAGGCATTTATTGGGTTGGCACACCAGGTGAACGAGTCCGTAGATGGGAATTCTCACAATTATGTGTCTATTCATTCCGCCTGGCTTTTTCCGGAATTGCACCTCACACTATTTGTCGCGTGGAAGTTCGGGGTACTCTCAGTTGTTTCTGCATTGCACATGTGTACAGATCATATGCTATTATTTTTTCAGATAGAATGTAGTCATATGCTATTCTTTTTTCAGATAATGCGCCGGCGCCATTCCTTGAAGAATATCGCAATGGCAGCCTGCGAATATATGAACCCATCTCGAACTGACGCTTATGGCCTTAGCGGTCGTCTTACATGTGCTTTTAACACGTCCAAGTGCAATCATAAAGGCGCGGGTCATATCTCATAGAACGAGCTACTTTTTATATAGGCGAAATCTACATCTGCCTCAAACGGGAGCAGCTTTACATGTTTACTTAAGTACACACGCTACCCTTTTATATTAGAGGCGCTTAGAGCGGCAGCACATGCTGGCTTGCTTATCATGGCCTTTCAAGTATGTTCATTTAGACGATAACAAAGAACTTTCGCTAAAAAGTTAGCCTAGATAGGACAGCGGTCCGTGCATCTTAAGTATTCTATTTTTAGGTATGATGAAACCAAAGCTTATCAGAATCGCCTAATCGGAGTTTCAAGACTTCTACTATTTTTCAGCGTTACCGTATTCACAAGTATAGGCATTATCGAATAATTGTTAAACAAAAAATACTACTGCTGAATATGATAACCTATGAACCTGAATATAATAATATAGTTAGTTAGTTAAGGTTTATTAACCAAGGGTTGGCTTACACATATACATGATTGGCATCACATTTCCAGAGTTGAGACGACGGAATTGCTCTTTTGCAACGCTTAAGGTGATATATATCACACCTTATATACATACGATTGACGTCTCTACCTTAGTGTATAGTCACTTCATTGTAACGTGTAGATGACGAAGAGGCGTGAAACGTTAATAATAGACTGAGGAGGTTTTTTTAGAGAGCTTGGAAAAAGACTAAACGCAGTCACAAGGGATCCTCGTTCTGGAGAGTTCCTACTGCAGCGAGTATCGATCGAGCTTCAGCGGGGAAACGCGGCGTCAGTCGAAGGGTCCCTTCCCTCCGCCGAAGGGTTCCCTGAGATCCCGTAGGAATAGTGATGTTCTTAATACTATTTTGATTAAATAAAACTCAAAGTCGACTGAGGTCGTCGTTTTGACAAGAGCTAGTTGTCTGCCAGAGAGTGAGTTGCCCTCGAGTTAAATCTCCCCCAGCCCCACAACACAAGTACCAAACGAACCAGTACATACATATTTCGAGGAAAAATATATGTGCGCAGATCTGTTTGCCAAAAGACAAATATTGTTTTTGCAAAGCTTTTTTCAAATACAACAATTAAAGTTGTACTATTATATACAAATGAGACTGCGGTCGCTTGTAGTCGGTTGTTTTAATTTTTGCCGGATTTGCCGTGGGATTATTATTATTATTATTATTGTTTATTGCTGATCATACAATTGTGAGGTCTGAACATGTATTAATATATAATTAAATATCTCGGTAGCAGTCTCTGCCTTATTATTATTATTATTGTTGTTTTGTTTTACCTATTTCATCACGCTGTTATTGTCACCGGCAAATGACCATGGACCACGTCTAATATGCGCCACCACGATCACCACCAACCTCATACGGTTCTGGCCCAGCATTTTTTTTGTCTAGTTTACAGTGATGCTGCCTCAGATGTCTGCGTATCTGTGCTGCCTTTTTGCCATGCTGCTGGCCATACGCTGGGCTGTCGTGTCTTGCTGGCGACACACACAGAAGAATCCGAATGCATCGCGATTCTTGCTGCCTGCCGAATACGTACGTTCGAACGTACGGGCGTCCGTCCGTCCGTCCGATCGATCGCTTCGAATGAACGTAAATCCCATTTAGGTGTCACCGAGTGATTCAGCCAAATTGGCGCGGCAACCGCCGCTGCCGCCGTCATCGTTGTCTTCGTCGACGTTATCGGCAACAGTGCTTTCGGTTCGGGATCTTTCTTTCCCCCCAGCAGCGCGTCAGCTTCCCCTTATTTTTCTTTTTTCTCCTGTTTGCCTTCCGTTTCACCTCCTTGTCCTCGTCCATCTCCTCCCCGTTCTCCCTGTTCTCCTTGCTGGCTGTTTTTGCTGATATTCGCCGGCACCGGCGGAATCGTTGGCGCACGCAGCCAATGAATGAGCTGACGTCGTCATCCGTCGTCCAAGTCTATGTACTCGTTGTACCTATCGGTCGGACTGAATGAAGAACCTGTTGCCGACTACGATGCCGATGCTGTTGTTGCTGTTTAGCTGCTGCTGCTGCTGTTGTTGTTGCTGCTGCTGATGATGATGGTGGTGTTGCTGTTGTTGTTGATGATTATAATAATAGTGGTATTTTTGCTGCTGCTGCTG
The DNA here is from genome assembly GCA_003439945.1 of Dermanyssus gallinae. Lineage (NCBI taxonomy): Eukaryota > Metazoa > Arthropoda > Arachnida > Mesostigmata > Dermanyssidae > Dermanyssus > Dermanyssus gallinae. Next base: position 838,418 of record QVRM01001622.1, read on the forward strand.
TTGTTGTTGTTGTTGCTGCTGCCACCGCTTCTGCTGTTGCTTTCAGTGGCTGTGTATCGGCCGATAAGCGTGCGGTGATGATATGAAGTCAGCCAAAGCTGGCCTGCCATTGACCGTTCGTCGTTGATCGTGAAGCACCACCACCACCATCACCACCACTATCATCATCACCATCATCATCACCATTATCATCATCATCATCATCGCCAGCAACAGCCGCAGCAGCAGTAGCGGCGGCAGTGAGGTTGCGGTACGCTCATTTGACATTTGACAAGCAAGCAGGCAAACATTCAGCAGCTAGCAGCAACAGGCTGCGAGGTGTAGCAACCAACAGCCAACAGAGACAGCAACAGAGGCAGCAGCAGCAGCAACAGCAGCCGCAGTCGTAGCGACAGAAAAGGCAGCGATTGACTTCAGTGGCCCGTGGCTTCAGTGGCAACGGAAGACGTCGTCTCGCATCTACCGTCGCCGTTGGCCACCATTCACCACCACCATCGTTGATGGTATACTTCTGCTGCTGCTGCTGCTGTTGGTGTACTTCTGCTGCTGCTGCTGATGGTGTACTTCTGCTGCTGCTGCTGATGGTGGTAGACTTCTGCTGATGGCACTGAAGAAGAAGAAGAAGAGGAAGACAGCCTCCATCTCTTGGCAGAGCGGTCAGACCTCGAAGGGAGGGGGCTGTTGCTGCTTCTCCGGCTCGGGGGGACGCCAGCCTCCGACATACGACGACAACAGCGACGATGACAGCAACAACAACATCAACATCAACAACATCAACAACAACAACGACGACAACAATCATACGTGGTGCGGCAACGTGTGAGCAGTGCCCAGTCAAGCTGCTGGTCGTAGCTTCATGTGCCAGCCTCCCCTTTCGGTCGGTAGGGTACACCCCTTGCTTGCTTCCCTCCCACCCTCCCTCCCTCCCTCGCTGGCTAGCTGCTGGCACGGTGTGCGATGGTGAAGCTGCCGGTCTCGGGCGGCAAAATCGAACGAGACGAAGATTGTCGACGAAGACCAACCGACAGACCGATCGAGCGAGCGAGGAACAAGAAGAAGACCGGTGAAACCCCGACGAGAAACAAACGTATGAAGGAGGAATGAACGGACAGCCGGACGGACAAACCGGAGGGGCCGAACGGGCAGACAGACGCACACGCGTCTGCAGAAACACACCGAGACAAACACACGCGCGCGCACACACAGACACAACCTGTCCACCAGCGCCACCGTCGCGTTCGAACGCGATATGATAGTGACACGTCGTTTGCTATTGGTCCCCCCGCTCATCTCTTGACTTGGTTTGTTTACTACAAGGACGACGACGACGACAACAACGACAACAACAACAGCAGCGGCTGTTGCTGGTGCTGGTGCTGCTGCTGCTGCTAATACAACATAGTCACTATACTCTTCTTCGGTGACAGCGGTGACAAGGAGAAGACGACAGCGACAACAACTGCGACCGACAGCAACAGCAGCAGCAACAACAACAACAACAACAACAGAGGGAACAACAACAACGACGACAGAAACAACAACAACAACAACAACGACAGAGGCAACCACAAAAACAACAGGGACAACAACAACAACAACAACAACAACAACAACAACAACAACAACAACACAACAACAACAACAACAACAACAACAACAACAACAACAACAACAACAACAACAACAACAACAACAACAACAACAACAACAACAACAACAACACAACAACAACAACAACAACAACAACAACACAACAACAACAACGAACGACGACGACAAGACAACAACAACAAAAACAACAACGACATACAACAACAACAACAACAACAACAACAACAACAACAACAACAACAACAACAGACACAACAACAACAACAACAACGACAACAACACAAGACAAACAACACAAAAACACAACGACATAGAACAACAACAACAACAACAACAACAACAACAGAGACAACAACAACAACAGAGACAACAACAACAACAACACACAACGACAGAGACAACAACAACAAAAACAACAACGACATAGACAACAACAACGACAGAGACAACAAGAACAACAACAACGACAGAGACAACAACAACAAAAACAACAGCGACAGAGACAACAACAACAACAACAACAACGACAGAGATAACAACAAAAACAACAGCAACAGAGACAACAACAACAACAACGACAGAGATAACAACAACAGCAACAACAACAACAAAGACTGCTGTTACTACTACTACTACTACTACTACTCTGGGATGTCAACCGATAGCGTAATCCAGAGCTAGACCGGGTCTCGTGAGTCGTCGTCGTCGAGGGTGAGGCCGGCGTAGAGATTGTGATGCGTCGGTCGGTCCGTTTCCTCCTCTGATCACACGGTGTGCAATAAGGTTGATTTTGCGCGTTTAAAAAGTACGCGCCGGGTTCTATAATATCGTTTCCTTTCTCGAAGGAAGGACAGAAATAGAGAAAAAGAAAGGAAGGTGAGAGGGAAAGAGAGCATCAGAGAGATATGGACAGGGAGAGGGAGAGATTGAGCGGGTGGGCAAGGGAGAACAGGCGGGCCAGAAGTACAAGCTTTCCTTCGAAGCATACCTGCTTCTAAACGTATTACATAAGCGGCGCGTCGTCGTTGTTGCTGTTGCTGTTGTTGTCGTCATTTAGTTTGTACGTTTGATAAGCGGCCAATGTTGGCGGCCAACTGATATTGATATGACAGTGAAATCGGTTCATCGCGCTAAGATCAAAGGTAAATACTGTGGACTAACGTACGCTTATATATATATATATATATATATATATATAATATATAGCGCAAAGTTTACAAAGCAAGACCAATTAATTCGAGATTACAATGCACGGCTCACCAATTCTGGAAAAACTAAAGATGATAAACGCCGAACAAAACCATTATCAGTGCCAGCATGCACTCTATGAAAGAAGCCATTAGGAAGTCTCACGGAAAAGGAAAGAAAAATGCACCGTTCTGCTATCTTTTGCATCATTTTATGGAAATTACCCTATCAGTAGAGGCCACCATGATACTAGTGAGAAAAAAAAGCAGTTATAGCGGTGGTCGCCATGTCTGCTTATACTATAGTAATTATTGGGATGCTATAAAGACCAGCTCGCGGCATATTTTCATTGTACAACCTTTAATATACCAGAACGTCCACCACGTATAAGTCACAGGTCACTTTCACCACACACCATTGACATCAAGCGTATAGTGTTTTGTATGAATCTTAACGTTACACACGTATTTTACGCTGATCGCAAAGATGTATATAGAGACTCTCGTCTACGTTGCTTACTATACGTATATTCTTCTGCTATTACCATCTACAGTAAGCTCTGTCAGACACCAAATGGTTATTAAAATCTCAACACAATGGACATGTTACGACATTAACTCTGCCAAAAATAGCATGTGAAACGTCTGGGTCAATTGTTAGTATTTGGGCTAGTTTGAGTTCTACTAGTATGCAAAATTGGATGTGCGCAAATGCCTGCTTTGGCCCTTTTAAAGCTGAGTTTTTAATATATACCTATTTTGTGGGGTTTTTGGAGGGTTGCCTTACCAACATTGTGTGTTCTTGTAGGTTGGCCTTACCGACATTGTAGCTTCAACATAGTGCAGTCCATCTTGTCGATAACGAATCGAACTAAGCTATTCGATCGTTTGATCCTCTTAAGCACTTTTGTAACAAACCCTCTTAGTTTCGCCACACATAGGCCATCAAGTAAAGTTTTTTCGATAGCTGTGAGCTACAGCTTGCCATATGGGAGCCACGTCTCTTTTTTTACGTGGGGACCTGGGAAACTTAAATTTGCCTCATTATGGAAAGTAAGTTGAGAATCAAATCCACTGGACGATTACGTTATTTTTGTCGACGTTTGGTTGGCACGTAGACTCTCCCACAGACAATGGCGCGAGAAAATGGCGATGAGATGTGTGTCGGTGTCACAACAGCTGTAATCAAAAACCCGGCTGCGTACTGTTCTTTTGTACAACCTCTAGCGAGGATTGAGTTCACGATCCTCTCGCAGAGAGGTTTTGTTTCGTGTAGAGGTGCCCTTTTCATTATGCACAATACGTCAAGAGAGCAGGCATGCCGTACACCTGGTTGACTAGGCTGGAGCTTAACCAGTCGATCCGGACCAGCTAGGCAGTCACCTATGCGTACAATTGTTAACCTTAACAGTCTCCGAGTGGACCACGACAATATGACAATGTGAATTTGTGGCCACATAATCTTATATCGTACGCCTTGCCTTTCATGTCCAACGGACCTAGGGAACTATAGGGTGTTTAGAAGGTGAAGCTTCTATCAATTACTAGGGATGAAAGCTTCCATCGACCATCCCTGAGGAGTGTGCATGAAGGATGCAGAACATTTCAAACTGAACACTTCAACCTGTACGACAAATCGCGTAAAGGACGTCCAAAACTAGCAACGGAATACGAACATATAGCTGGTTTAAATGCTGCGATTGACAAATATTTAAACATAACATATGCTTTGCAAAATTAGACTTTGGATGCCAAGTCTCTCCATCGGATTCTATGCGACCACTTCGGACTCAACAAAAATTCGCTGTTCGCTGAGTACCTCGTGAGTTGACGGAGCACGAACACGGGGCGCAGGTCCCTTATGGCTCAAGATTGCTTAAAACATTTGACTGGCCTTTTCTTCTTTGTTCCTAAGACTCGACACATGAGATGAAACTTAGGCACATTTTTATGAGCCTCTACTTAAGTCCCAGACCTTGCCGCGGTCAGGCGTTGGAGCGTCTCCACCCATAACCGTGAAGCGACAACGACGGCCTGGAACGGTTATAGTCGCTCTCTTTTTCCACACGAGTGAAATTGTGGCTATGATCGAACTGGAAAAGCAGGTTGTACAGTAATGAGCTTTTGGTAGAGCTAATGCAAAATGCATGCGCGTCAGCACAGGAAATGTCTACTGGTATTTGCTACTCAATAAATGTGCTTGATTTTTTATGCATGTATAGCTACATGCGGGCCTAAATATATCAGTAATATATCAACACATATGTGTGCATGCCAGACAGGTACGTGTATTTTGTGCGTGTAGACATACATAGTTTACATGTGCATGCTGAAACAATCTTACCAGAGGCCATGCCGCTTCTGGATTACACATTTCTGTACCACAGCACCTCGGTAAATATAATAATCCATGCCAATATTTAAATGTCTCAGTCCTGTTTATAGCACTAAGTGCTATCTTTGGGTGCATAACGAAGTGTGAAAGTCCGCTGCCTCCGTAGACTTGCCTTTTATAGTGGTCTATGGCTGCTAAGCACGTTTTTCTAGCTACTTAACAGAAGCTAGGTTACAACTATCGGGTATGAATAACTACACATATTTTATTTTTTTTAAATCAGGTGTTTTCTCGAAAGTAAGCAAGATTCAATACTGTTATTGCTTACGATGGAACTAGCGATAACACTCACAAAACAGCACAGAATCAAAGTAATGTAAGAAAACGTGAAAAACAAATCACCTTTGCGAATATTTCAGATTTATGATGTGCATCTTGCAAATACCATGTTTATGTATGATATGCTTTCAGTGGTCTATAAGTGACTTTTTTTTCTAAACGTTTGAACATGCATACCAGGTAAATGTGTGACTAATTTGAAGTGTCGTAATCGACCGGCGTTTCGATAACTATGACGGCACAAATCTTCTCACAATCTGACACTAAAGCCACGGCTATCACACTCAGTTGTCTGTGGTAAACAGAAACGCCTTTTACACCATGAGAAGTATTTGTTTGATATAACCTTAGTATCCCAGAGTCACTCGTTTAGTCACTTTAGAGGCAAGCATAGTGTTCAGTAGATAGATATCTACAGTTGTTTAATTGTGGCGCTCCATGACACAGTGCTTTGATGATTTGATTGAAATGTGCCAGTGGTTACAAGATCGTTTAACACAATTTAACCCGTCATTGTCAACGAATTGCGCATCGATTTGTGTATTCGCATACGGCCATGCGCACATGTTGCACACAACATGTACATACACAAAGTGAATGACGACAATAACGACGTCGTTGAGACGTAAGACGTAAAGAGACTCACTGATCCATTCACACTTCTGGCAGGAGTCAGTCGCGCTATTGAGGTGTGTCAGGTCAGTCAGTTGACACTTTTTCTGTCGCTGAGGCTGCGACAAAACGCATCGAAAAGCGACGAATGGCAGCGTATCCGTCCGTCGTCCCCGCCGCTTAGCGGTGCACGTGGATCTCGACTCTGTAGCTCGATTCTGGCTCAGTGGCCGAAGCAGACGCAGCAGCTGTCAACGGCGACGATGATGATAATGATACTATTTGTGAATATAGTAATGTTGTTGTTGTTGCTGCGGTTGTTGTTGTTGTTGCTGTGGTTGTTGCTGTTTTTGTTGTTGCTGTTGTTGTAGCCGTTGTTCTGTATTAATATTTTTATTATAATACCATCAGTACCAAGATGATCGGGCGATGGGCGGATGAATGGGTACGTTCTATGGCGGCACGAGTTTGAGGTTGCGCTCTATGACAACGGGCCAAGCGAAGGTGGGGGAGGCGGGCAGGTGTAACCATGCGCGCGCGCAGAACTGCAAAGGTGTTGATGAACGAGCAAAAGAAAGAAGAAGACGAACAACAACAATAACAACGAGGAGGAGGAGGAGGGGAGATGAGGACAATTCAAAGCGACGAAGTACCCTACGACGACGACGCAACAACTGCAGCGGCACCAGCAACCGTAGTGGCACCTCATGCCATTCAGGGGGGGAAGGGGCATAAGACCGTTTTTTTAGTTCCTCCGTCCGCCCGTTTAGTATCCACTGGCACCTCATGCCATTCAGCCCTTCGTACGGGCATAAGTTCGTTTGCCAGTTCTTCCGTTCGTTCATGCGTCCGTCGGTGTCGTTTGTTTGTATGTTCTGCATGCGTATGCACGTAACGCCTCGCTGGTTCATTCGCTAATGGCACTTACTTCAGTTGTTGCTGCTGCTGCCGCCGCTGCTGTTGCACTCATGTTCGCCGCTCTTATGGCCACCGCATAATTATTATGGCCATTACGACCATCATCATAGGCTTCATGGGCAACATCATCATCAGCAACATCATCATCAAAAACATCAGCATCAGCATCATCATCATCATGAGGTCGCCATCAACGTTGTGGCACCCGTCAAGGTTTAGCACGCGTGCACGAATGCTCGTACCAGTTCGGGGCCGCCGTCCAGGTTGTGTTGGCTTCGTTTTCGGTGGATGAAGAAAAGATACCCCGATGGAAATTGGCGATCATGAACGAAGCATGTTGTTGTATTGTCACTGTTGTTGATTTTCTTGTTGTGGGTGTTGTTTTTGTTCTTATGGTTATTGTCGTTGTTGCTGTCGACAACGTCGTTGTAGTCGGTGCAATTTGTTGTTGTCTCTGCTGGTTTAACTACTGTTGTTATACTTGTTAGGGTCTTGTTGTTCTGTCGATTGTTGTTGTTGTTGTGTTGGTTGTTGTTGTTGCAGTATTTGATGTTGTTGTGGTTGTTGTTGTTGCAGTATTTGATGTTGTTGTGGTTGTTGTTGTTGCACTTGTTGGCGTTGTTGTTGTTGTTGTTGTTGTCGTCGTTGTCATCATCGTCGCCGTCGTTGTTGTCGTGATCCTTCTCTTCTGTCCTTCTCTTTTCGTTTTGCCTACGTACTGTACGCGCGAGCGGCGGACAGGCAAAACGTCACCGTGTCCAAATTTCGTTTGATGAGCGTTTCGTCTCGATACATCCTACGCTGCCTACGTGAGCTGTATCGTAGCGCATCACGGCTGTCTGACCGTGGTCATAGCTAGCCCAGCTCGCTCCCTCCCGCTTGGCTATTGGCCTATTCGAACCTCGATGTACTTTTACTATCACGTTAGTCTCGCTTTGTGAAAATGTCAAAAATAGCCTGCCAAGAAATCGTCCGCAATTTGCCGCCATTCTGGTTTGCTGTGCACGCTTGCTACATAAATGTGGCAGTGCCGATGGCGGTCCCATTTTCGGTGCCCTTGGAAAAAAGACGGATAGACAATATAATAGTAATAATAAAATATACGAAAGTATATATAAGCCCAATAGCCTTTGGAAAACATTTGAACATTCTGACACGGATGCAGCATTTACAAATGATAAAGCTAGCCCACTGTCGCATACACGTGAAGGTATGACCAGTGTCAAAACTACTGCGCGATCGTTATGACAAATTAGCTGCAATAGTAATAAGGCAAACTTATTATCACAATTATAGAACAAACTCGTACCGACAAAGTCAGCGTGTAGAAAAACAGCATTTATGTCCATATTTATTATTTTATAAAGTATTTACAGGCGTAAATGAGCGAGGAAGCTTTATATATATATATATATATATATATATATATATATATATATATATATATATATATAAAAGCGCAATCTCCTTAAAGGAGCCCAAAAATTAAGCGCAATAGGTGGCCGCGTGTTGTGCCGCTTTCAAAGGATAATCAACTGATTTCGGACGGTTTTCAAGAAACCGCCCTACGGAAAAAATAATAAAGCCCTTCCTCCTGGTCATATGTCAACGGTGATTTAAAACGAAAAAGTTTAAAAAATGAACATATGGCCAGGCCTCAAAACCGACTGCTCACTAACATTAAAATGAATAAGGCGGGGATTTCGCAAAAATGTTTTTTTGCGAGTTTCAAATAATTTCGTTTAGAATATAATTGAAACACTTTATTTGCACTTTGTCTTGTGGACAAAGCGGTAGATGAAGTGAGCGCACATTTGGCAGGCAAACGGTTTAGAAATTTTTGTCGTGTATCTACCCTGGCATACGCCAACCAAATATATTGTTTTTGCGTTCAGTCCATGCAAATGTCTTCGGTAGACGTTACACCGTACTTCTTAGAGAGCTTGGTCTAGCGACAAAAAGTTGTGTGCTTGATTCGCTTGTTGCAACTGAAATAACAATCGTTTATGACCGACTCATGCCAGATAAAAAGGCTGCGGAAAAAGCATCTAAGCTGCTTGCCGGAGAAATTTCCTGGGAACTCAAGGCGTCCGAGAGAGAGCGCCTGTGGAATCTTGGCACAGCCACAGAGAGCGACAAAAAGAAAGGGAACACCATTTTAGATGACTGGCAAACCGAGTGGAACGCCATTCCTTTTGGTGCCCCCGGAAATAACCTAAGCAAATTGCTTTCAAACATACGGGCATGGATAGCAAGGCCGGAAAGGGATCTAACCTTCTGCCTAACGCAAGCTCTCACGGGGCATGGCAACTTCCAGTCATGCCTTTACCAAATAGGGAAGGCTTCATCAGAATGATGTCTTTTCTGCAACGAAACCGTGGAAGACACTCCACAAAACACACTCCTCTGGTGCCAGGCATGCAAAGAGACCAGAACCATGGCATTTAGACAGATTCGTGAGAGATGGTCCAAAGCGGAAATCACCCATCCTGAAGTTCAGAACCCACCGCAAAATGGTATAAAAGAATTCGTGGAGTTCCAAAAAGATGAAAAGCGATATTTCATACTCGTAGCGGCAGTGCGTAACTGCATTTAACCCTCCTCCATAAAAAAAAGTAACTCAGATAAGTTCAGCTGCGACTCGGGGGGTAGAGAGAGTCAATCAAAACGTCGGCTTGATCCTAGAAGTTAGCCTCTCGGAGGAGGTGGGAACCTTGAAGCTAAAAAACAAGGCATGAATACGCTTCTTATTAGCTCCCAGAAGAGCCAAACGACGGCAAATTTTAGCTTCGATCTTTAGCGCTCGACCGCTGCTGTATGCATTTTTGGGGCAAACGGGCATCCCCCTTAAGTCCAAGTCGTTTTAAGGGGCATCTTGCAGCCTTGGAAAAACCCCAAAGTAATTTTAAGTCAGGAGAGGTCTCACGAGTGGAACCAGATAGGTATATCTTGCACGTCCACGCCGAATCTAGCTCCCAGTCGAAAGTTACACCGAAATCAAGAAACCATTGGTCGAGTTGTCCAATGTTCTTAGCTACTTTCCGCGATAAACCTTCGTTGTATTACCAAATATTTAACGGGTTTCTTTAATACGCAGGCATGTCAGAAGTCGTATTTGAGGGTCCTTCTGCTGCAGATCCGTGCTAGACGAAATAACATGAAGAGGCAGGACCAGCTGGGCCGGTGTCAACAGTGGCGGCAGCCCCATACAACCCATCGTACCCAAGGTGGTCTACGTAGTTGGTATCGTTTTTGGCCCTAGCTTGGGGAGAAGCGACCGTGTCCTGCCAGCAAAGGATGAGTTTAGAGTGGCTAGTTTTGAAACACTTATCTGTAGAAGAATACCAATACAATTAGACGTGTACATATAATGAATATATCTATAAAAAACAAAATAATATATATATATATATGCATATTAAATGTCTGTATCTTTCCATGCATCTTTATATCTAGGTACATTAGATATATAGTCGAATATATTATGGATTCGCATTCGGTCGTCGAACCGTCTACGCGTGCCAGACCCTTGAGAGCGAACGGGCGTCAGGGTAATTAACGATGGTTTTTATGATTATTGTTATTATGATCATGTGGCTTCCCGAACGGGTTGACCGCGATCGGCTGAAAGATGCTCGCGAAACATACATATATATATATATATATATATATATATATAAAGAGAGAGAGAGAGAGAGAAAACGGGGGCAAAGAGAGAGAGAGAACGAGTAAATCAGAAGAGAGAGAAAAACGCCTTTCTTTCTCCTGAAAAGAGGCGGCCCCACACAGCTGGGCGCTTCGAAATGGTGGCATATTCGATTAGAGACCCACTTCGTGCCCGGTGGTCGCTGGCTTGCTTATTTGGTCGTTTAGTTACCCCCACCACCACCACCACCCCCACCACTACCACCGCGAGCGCCGCGTAGAACACAGCTAATGGCAAGAACGGAGTATGCACCGACCGCTCACTTGTTTTGTTGTTGTTGTTGTTGTTGTTGTTGTCGTTGTTGTTGTTGTTTTTATTGTTGACATGCCAATGTACAACAAACAGCCGCGTTACGAACGCGTTGTAGAGTCCTGATGCATATGGCATGATCGAATGCCGATCGAATGACGTTCGATCATGCGCCATATGTATCAGGACGACGACGCGCTCTAGCAACGTTTTCTGCAACAGTAACAACAAAAACAACAACAGCAACAACAACGCCAACACCACCAACAACAACCACAACAACGACGACGACGACGACAGTAACAACAACAACAACGGCCGCAGCCACAACAACAGGAACAACAACAAGACTAATAACTCGGTGAGATATTCCCTTGTTGGTCTGCTTACCCACGTACAGTTACTGTTGCGGCTGCTGCTGCCTCTACTGCCACTGGTGTTGCCACTACGGGTTGATGCATGTCGTCGGCCGCACGAGCTTCACGCGCATAGGATATGTATGGAACGACGACCCGATCGTAGTCGGCCGGTCTACTGCCGTGTCGATCTATCTGCCGGTGTCTCTCTGTCTGTCATGCATTGTTTCGTCGTCGTTGTCGTTGTTGCTTCGTCTACGGGTTCGACATGTTCGACGTTCGAACGCCTTGGTTGAGGGTATGGGGTGGGGGAGCGGGACGGGGTCGCTATAACCGCAGGGGACGACCACGAACCATATGCGGCTGTGATACGCCCACTTGTTGCCACCGTTTGATCACGGTTCTTGTTTGTTGCTGTTGCATCTATTATCGTTGTTGTTGTTTTTGCTCCTGTTGTTGTTGTTGTTCCTGTGGTTGTTGCTCCTGTTGTTGTCGTTGTCACTGTTGTTGTTGTTGTCGTTGTTACTAATATTGTTGTTGTTGTTACTACTGTTGTTGTTCATCGGGTGTTCTCACTACTACAACAATTGTCAACAATTGTTCTCTCACCAGCTGATGGATGCCATTCTCGTCGGCCAGCGGTGTTACGATTTCGACAGTGCATGTTATTAATTGTGTTCGATTATTTCGACTAGCTTCGACGCTTCCGTTACGTATGGTTGCTTTGGTCCATAGAAGGACAATGTGGTCCGAATGCGATCTTCGAAACGGCGAAGTCTGCTGCGTACGCTGCATGGCCATCGATGTTTGCCGAAGCCATAACGTATAGCTGCAGTTGTTGTTTTGTTGTTGTTGTCGTTGTTACTGTTATAGTCGTTGTTGTTGTTGTCATTGCTCATTGCAAATTTGCTCAAGAGTCGACAAAAGCTACTCCCCGGGATATTCCCTCTGACGAATGATTGACGTATGACGGGTATATATGGGCGGTCGACATTATTCGATTATCCTTTGCTTATGTGGCTGGCTTTGGGCTGGGGGTAACCCCTTGGGGATCTAATGCTCTAATTTTTTTCCACGATTGATTTGTCAGTCAGTTTATCAAGTAAGACGTTTTGTAGACGTGTATACACTTCATTGCCATTTATTGAGAATCATATTTGACTAAGAGTAGCAATGTGAGAGCACAACTGATATGCATAAATATATATCTCTATTAAGCAGCCTGCCTTAATGAATATAATGGATGTTTTATGCTTCTAAGACTTTATATACGTACTCCGTCATCACCAAATCTGGTTCGTATTCAAGTCGATAGTGCGGCATTAAGTATGATAAATCTACACTTAAATTCATCGTTTATAACATTCCTGTGATGCCTTAAACTTAATTTTAACGTAAGCATAATAACGCTAGCATATTATATATACGTATACTCTGGTCTAATATTGAATTTTATGTTTGACACACAAAGACGGTATGAACAAAAACTTGGTATAATGATAGCTGCATATGCAATTGTACTAAATCAAGTTATGATCATGCGTGACTAACCAACGAATGGCATTCTACTTGTTTCAGCTCTGAGAGCACGATCTGAGAAACACCCATTACACTTTGTAAAATTTATAAGACCTCTGAAACATACACCCTTTCTAAGGTGAACCTATTTACAAGTAAAATTCAGCCGAATTAACTAAAGTAAAATGTCACCCTCCAGATCAATGGTCGATACCGTATCTGAGCTTACCATGCACACGTAAGACTTGTAAAGTAGCGGAGCGACGGCTGTTGCGTCTGGTAAACACGTTCCGCATAAACTGTTATCCTGGCGGCATGAAGCGCACTGAGGTATTTTGCGGCTATTCACATACGTTTTTCATTTAAATTTCATGATGACGGTACTTCTTTTTGACATTCCGCCTAAGATTAGGCGAGGAGGAAAAATAATGTTCTTCCGATCGTGATCGGAGACCTGAACCTCAATTAGGGCAAAAGTTCTACCGTATTCATGGAATGGAATAATCCTAAATGCTTCAAATGCTAAGAGAGATACTATGCGGCTGTATGTCCGGCGGTTCTGTATAGCAAAACTATCAAGGTGCTAAATTAACAGGTGAATGCTGGACATAAATACATTTACCCAGCTCGGGCGTTATTAAAAAGGTTTATATTGGTGTATTCGCTTGATAAGTGTGCACACATATCACCCTTTTAATTCAGGGGCGCATAAGGCTGCAGTTATTGATTACGTACATTGTACTCTCCCATTTTTTCCCTTATGTCTTGAACACTTTCCATCCAGATAGCCTCTGCTTCGTAATCTCTACCTGTGTCTTTTCTGCATCTTTGCCTAATTCTAGCGCCTCCTCTAATTCTAAATCCATATATCGGTTCCTCTCTTTTACCGCATATTCGACAAACCGCTTAAGTGTTGTCCGTCATTTCTGTGTGTATGCTGCCTTTACCTTATTTTTATTTTGCCCACTGGACAAAGCAGTGTTTCTCCATTGTTTACTACTACCTGTCTTGCCGCAATTTCCACCCTCCTGTCTCATTTTGTTTTTATCCCATTGTAAGTTTACCCACTGTACCTTTTTAACCCACCGTTCGTGATTTAATGTCATAATTCTACTACAATATCTCAGCTTACTTTTCACTTTTATTTCGATACGCATTCCGCTCTCCCCTTCAAGAAACTCTCTGCTACAGTTGAAACGGCACCCCAATAAAAACCTAAATACTTATATCTGAACCCCTTCTAATTTCCTTCATAAACTTGAGCTATGCACTAGAACAGCGCTCCCAAATGTCAGCCCTGGCACACACATTGCCTTACTGAACCCCTATAGACTTTTGCACCTTACCGAATGCCTACCCCTGTCTGCTTTCTTTATTCTTGACATTTCATCCTCTTTTAACAATTCTTCCTTTGACGCTATAGTCACACCTACATATTTATGTTGGCCCCTGTATCTTAACTTCTTCGTTTTACTTTCGCTCCAGTGTAACCCCAAAAATACTAAAATAGCGCTCTTCTTTCCGTTAAATACCATATATAATTCATCTGCTGCCTTCCCACAAGCATCAAGCATTCCTTGAACCTTTTTTACGTCTCTTCCTAAAATAACCAACATATATATGTATATATATATTTAAATTTCCTCATGTCCACTTTATTGAAGAAAAAGTTGACGAATCGCATGTGCAAAATCCTAATGACGACCCGACGACTGCAAGCTTTCAAGTGCGTACAACGAAACAAAGACGTACGTAATGCCAAGACGAAGAAGGCAGGTAGGTGACAATATTGGACGTCTTCGTTGTCTTGTTGGTAAACAGCACAAATTATGATAACTTGCCGAAAACGGCGAGAAGTACTGAGGACGTCTACGGGTCGGCGAGCAGTTCTCGGCGTAACTGCTAATTAGACGGTGCTAATTAACGTCTCTTCCACAGGCCTATTATCATCATTTATCGATGCTCTGCCAGTCGGTTAGTTCGGCCCGGCGACGGTACCGGCATCGTCGATATTTAATGACATAAACAGTAACAGCAGCAACGCCGATAACAACAACAAAAACAACAACAACAATACCGACAACAACAACAACACAGCACCAGACCAAGTGGTGAAGCTCCATGTGCGTATTGATCAATGGACAGGGTTCCACCTCCGTTTTCTGTCAGTGGTAGGTATGCTCTGTTATGTGTATCCCCACCGATGCGCGTTCGCCTTCGTCGCGATGTCATAATCTGCAGTTGTGATGTGTTGCTGTTCTTGGTGTGTTGTTGTTTTTGTATTGTGTTGTGTTGTTGTTTTTGTGTTGTGTTGTTCTCGTTATTGCTCATACGAAACGGAGTGGTAACTTGGTGGCGCTCAACAATGAGCAATTGCCACTACTGATGATGTCTAGTGCAATGACACGCCATAGTCACCACTCGAATCGCCATTCATCAGCTAATCGCACAGCCACTTACTTCGCCCGTGATCTACCTTAAGCAGCTAACGCCAGGTTCTAAAAAATGTAGGCGTTGCCATGAACGCAGGATTGCATCCTTCTTCATCGCAGAGCGCGTAAGGTGAGGCAAAGGTGGGTAAAGAGGAGATATTGGCATGCAGTAGTCCCTTAAAACCGGTCTTCAACAGTTCGAAGATCGAGTGGGTTCGATTATGTCTAAAACTTGGTTTGATAAACCCTAGTGCAGCTTCAGGAGATTGGAACCGCCATCTTGCCGTTGATGCCAGCCTCACTGATAATCCCCCAGGGGCAATGATAAACCTTAAGCAGGTAGTGCATTGTTAGAAACGATTGACAACAGCTTATAACTGTAACAGCTAAAATATCATAGCGATGGGTTTCATATAGACAGAAACATGAAGAGAAGAATGTGTCAAGGATAGTTGGCAAAATACAAGCGAATTTTTGGTTTAGCTACAGCAACGGAAGTAACAAAAACAGAGGCGAGAGCTCAAGCAGCTACGGAGCGGCAATCTTTCCTGACGACGAGGGAGCGCTGGAGGGACGCGAATGCGTAACCTCAATTGGGGCCATTCTTGGGCGACAGGTGACGACAACATTACTTCAACACCTCGCAACCGCGAAAATGTCATCACAGTAATTATTGTCATCAGTGCTGCTAAGCTCGACTTGTTGCGACAGTAGTGCTAACATTTTAGTACTATCATTATTAGTACTATTATTACCTACTACATGCTGTTGCGTCACCTGCTATTAGCTGCGTTGTTGTTCGACGATGTATCACATCTGTGTGTGTGTGTGTGTCTGTGTGTGCGTACATGTGTGTAGCTGAGTGGGGCTCTACTGAGTGATCAATTAAGCGTGTGCAGGCCAAAAAGACCCACCGATAGATCGATGGGGTAGAAGGGGAAAAGGGGCGTGGAGCGGGTTCCGTTGCCCGGTGAATGAATCTTACTGAACCCGTTAATTATTTCGCTTGGTGACACATACACTAGGGAGAATACACAGATTACGCAGACGCGTCTGCTGCTTTAGCTAATATTGTTTTGTTGCGGTAAAAACGCACATATATACAGGGTGTGACTGAACGAATTTTATAGCGATACATAAAATTGTAGAGCTCGTTAAAACGAATATTTTTTCCAATGGAACATGTGCTCTGAGAAGTCTTGTTTCGGAGTTACAGTGAAATTACTACAATTTGTGACACTGGTGTTTTTGCCCGACATAGGAGCACAAAATGTGCTGTTGCGAGACAACCAGTCTTCCTAGACAGAAACTAAGCACACCGTCGTGTTCGTAATAAAATTCTGCTCCATCTGATGAATATGCAAGGCCGGTCAGAAGACGCGACATGGTCGCTTAGAAGAAAATTCGCCAAAAATGAAGTTCTTCATTAGCGTTCACGCCAAATACTTTAGAATCATAATCCTACAACCACCCACAGCGCTCAAAGCGGACATATTCAGCCAATGCGCAATTCATGGCGATCATTTTGGTACCAAACATATGTCAATGCGAGGTGTGGTTGCGGAGTAATTACGAGTTTTCGGCGGGATGTCCAGATTGAGTGCATGTAAAATGACTGTGTGGCGACGTTCACTACCGCCGACGTGTCGCGCGACAGCCGCAGCGCGTCATTTTTCATGCACTTAATCTGGACATCCCGCCGAAAACTCGTAATTACTCCGCAACCACACCTCGCATTGACATATGTTTGGTACCAAAATGATCGCCATGAATTGCGCATTGGCTGAATATGTCCGCTTTGAGCGCTGTGGGTGGTTGTAGGGTTATGATTCTAAAGTATTTGGCGTGAACGCTAATTAAGAACTTCATTTTTGGCGAATTTTCTTCTAAGCGACCATGTCGCGTCTTCTGACCGGCCTTGCATATTCATCAGATGGAGCAGAATTTTATCACGAACACGGCGGTGTGCTTAGTTTCTGTCTAGGAAGACTGGTTGTCTCGCAACAGCACATTTTGTGCTCCTATGTCGGGCAAAAACACCAGTGTCACAAATTGTAGTAATTTCACTGTAACTCCGAAACAAGACAGAGCACATGTTCCATTGGAAAAAATATTCGTTTTAACGAGCTCTACAATTTTATGTATCGCTATAAAATTCGTTCAGTCACACCCTGTATATATATATATATATTCAAGTTCAGAGAATAGAAATACGGCACGAAATCAAAAGCCGAGGCTGCCGTTCATACAATGCACAGTTTCCTCGAGATGTAAGGGTATCAAAATTGAATTTAAAAAAAAGAACACCTGGAACTCTCACCTTCGAGGCCCACTGCTCCTTCAAGACCGCAAGCACGCGCCTGAGCTCTACAATGTACAAGCTCTACAATACAGACCCAGACCGGCCACTCTTAAATTGGTTTGCATGGCTTTCAATTTAGACAAGGTAAATGCCGGAGTGGATTAAAATTAGCCATGACATGAAAAAACCGTACACGGGCAATAGCTTTACGGAAAAACTTTTTTAAAAAATCGTTTACTTCTGGTGTGCAAGATCTGGGCCGCTCTATTCTAGAAAAAGAAGCGACACGTCGGGGTTTGGTTGTCAGCAGGGAGGTCCAGAAATACCCCTGATTTGTTGTTCTATCAGCCGATCCTTCTCCGGCTAAAAAGTAGCCTCGTCCTAGCAGACCTAGACGGCCTCACCTTAGCCCGCTCTGACCCATACGTGGTCGCCACAGATCTCCAAACCATACCTAAGGTTTGCTTCAACAGGAGTGGAGATGAACGTTAGTAAGTGCTAATTGTACTGTTGAGGAGTGACGGATGATGAAAAAAGCTGCCACTACGGCCTTTGCCAATTTCATCCTACCTGAATGACAGAAGGTCTGGTTACAAGGGGGCAGGAGTGCGAGGTCACTGCCGGAGTCCCACAGGGTTCGATTCTAAGACCCGTGCTCTGGAACATAGCTTACGACGGGGTGCTCAGACCCCGTCGTATGGGGGTGGAGACGTTGGCGTACGCCGACGACCTTGCACTCATGGTAACGGTCAGAAGCGAAAGAGCCCTGGAGAGCGCCGCCAATGAGGCCTTGTCAATGGTGTCCGAGTGAATAGTGTCCCATCACTTGAAACTGGCGCCCGACAAGACGAAGGCGATGTACCTAACATGCAGAAAGAGAACGGCTGGCATTAACCTCGTGATGACGGGCCATAGAAATCAGAAAGAAGGTAAAGTACTTTAGGGTCATGCTAAACACTGGACTAACCGGATCGGCACACGTGAAGTACGTGGCCGAAAAGGCCCAAAGGGTCTCCCTGAACTTGGCGCGGATCATGCCTAGGTTCGGTTGAGTGGCTGAGGAGAAAAGAAGGCTCCTGGCCTCAGTGGCCGAATCAACGGCGCTATACGCAGCTCCAGTCTGGGAGGACATGGCAATGCGGACGGCGAAAAATAGGGGGGCAATCCAACAAATGCTGGCAATCAGGATAAGCCGGACGTATCGAACAGTCTCGACCGAAGCTCTCCTGGTCCTAGCCAAGATGCTGCCATGGGACCTCCTAGTGGCTGAACGAAGTAAAATGTATCTAGACGAAGATCTGGATCTCACCAGGGCCAGGAGTGCCATCATATCGGCCTGGCAGAATGCGCGCAGGTAGAACCCGGTGTGACAACAGGGAGCTGGACCAAGAGTCTGATACCGGACGTCAGGGGTATGGTATGACCGCCGACACGGGGAGCTTTTCTACTGGACGACTCAGGTTCTGACCGGACTC
This sequence comes from Dermanyssus gallinae, assembly GCA_003439945.1. NCBI lineage: Eukaryota > Metazoa > Arthropoda > Arachnida > Mesostigmata > Dermanyssidae > Dermanyssus > Dermanyssus gallinae. The sequence continues at coordinate 857,458 of QVRM01001622.1, forward strand.
GGCTAGTTCCAGGGCTACATGTCAAGGATCAAAAAGGCCATTAGCGATATATGCGTACTGTGCGACTCTGGAGAAGGACAACGTGGAGCATACTGTTTTGTGGTTTGATGTTCTGCTCTCAGGGAAGCACGGACGCAGCACCAACCGCTGTGGAAGGCCGACCCACCAAGGAGGTGGTCGCCCATATGATGACTTCGGCGGTGCCATGGAAAGAGGCGACGACTTGTTCGACGACTTGTTTAACACTTAAGACAGCCAAGAAAACGACCAGGCGGGAAAGGTTTCGAGAGAGCGGGTCTCTCAGGAGAGTGGTCGAGACGAGGAGCCGAGGGAGAGGGAGGGGGTCGGGAGCAGCCGGGCTCTCATGGTCTCGACGCACCCTCACAGGACGAATTACAAAATGGAATCCCCCTATTCAATAGCAGGTAGACATGCGGGATGATAGTCAGGGATAGAACTGATTGAAGGAGAACGGCAGAGACGCCTCTCCCACGGCTTTGAAGTATTGCCAAAGTAATACCGAGCCTGGGGGGTGGAAGGAATCCGGGTTTAGTGGGTTTGCGAGTCTCACACTAGTCACGCAGACTGCTAGTAGCGCATGTGCATCATGCATTCCCAAAACCTCCCAGAACAAAAAAAAAGTGCTTAGACCTGTCGCGTGGACAGTCTGGAACTCCTCGTCGCCACTCTCTTCCCTTAGGAAGCACCTAGCCTCGTTTGCCGCAACGCGTCTCTTCTCGCGGATGGCCTCGCTTGGCCGTAGTTACCAAGAGCAAGTCCAGCTCTTAAGATACCCGCAGACCTTCAACAGCTAGATTAGGCGGCAACTTTGTCAGTGTTGCTCCTTCTAGATTTTTCTCGTCGACGTTTGCTGACAGGTAATTGTTTGAGCTCTCTTTGGATAGGACTCTTCAGAAGCCCACTAATACGAAGCCATTTAGAAGCAGCAGCTCAGTTTTGGCGACTTTCCTCAATCTGGCTATTCGCTTTTCGCTACGCAAGCTAGTGAAGTGTCTTTCGTTGTGCAGAATGGTTCTCCCGCAAACGTAGATTTCGCACAACTATTAGGAGGAAAAATGGCAGAATAACTACTTTTATAAATTTTACTCTATCTCCTAAACAGACGTTTTCGCGTTCTCTTTTCATTGGAAAAATGATTTTCTTGCCGAGTTCTACAAAACCTCGAAATAAGTACATAACGATATAAATGACACTGGTCGCCGGCGCCAATTCTTCTACTATATATGTATGTATATATATATATATATATATATATATATATATATATATATATATATGCGCCGCCGTTAATGACGGCAGACTCGCATTACGCAAGCACCTCCACCGATAAAGCGGAGGAGCGCGGAATAATGGAACAGTTTGGCGTGGCGACCTCGTGAGGTGTCTGCCGCTGCAGCAGAAGCAGCAGCACACCAACCCTGTGCCCGCGTGCAAGCAGTGAGAGCCTTGTTTCCGGAGGAAGTAGTTAATGATGATGCTGATGAAAGGGACAAGCCGGCATGCCCCGTTCAGTGTCGGGAAAGAGGTGGATTAGCAACGAATTCATATTGTCATTTGTCCGTGGCCCATTCGAGGGGCTGTTAAGGCTACTATGAGTGTACGGGGAAAGTGTGTGCCATGCGGCCGGACGTGCTTAGAACCCGGTGGTACGTCTGGGGGCTGCCTGGCTAATAGGCAAATGGGGCGAGTTAGCCGCACGAAGGCAGACTCCGATGAGATACATTGCTCCGCTGTGCCTTCGCAGCGTGGGTAGAATATTCGGTACCTCCATGCCGAACCTCATAGGGGGGAGGCTGGGGACCTCCTTTCGGCAGGCGGGCACTCCGCAAGAGGTACGCGCTAACTACGCGGGCGGCGGGAGTGTAAGTATCTCTCTCTTTTGTTAATATTGGTTTACTTTAATGTTGAAATGGGCAATAGCAATATGTATTAACATGCGTGTTCTCAACTGCTGCCGCTTGATTTGTATGTTTCTGCTTTCTAAATGCTTTTGGAAACTGCTACGATTTGACGTTATAGTGATCTCCAAATTAGTTACTTAACACAATTGACTTAATTACATTACATTAAATTAGTTAATTACAAAATTACCCTGACTTACAAAACGTTTTTTTTTGCCATTTGGTCACGTCTTCGAAACTAACTTTCTACTGTTTTTTGTCAGTTAATGCTAAGCTCCATCTTGCCTATATAAATTAGCTTCTCCAGTCCCTGTTTATTCTTAAACTCCTGCCTTAGATTGCAAAGCCATCTGCGTCCAATAAAATACTTGCGCACTTCTAGGTCCACCCCTGACTCCCTACACTTAGGTAGTCCTCCCAATAGTACCGAAAAAATCAAAAAGCTGAGTCCGTCGCCGTGGGCCCCTCCTGTAGTCTGCGTTTCTCGTCCCACAATCCCTAGACCGTTGTCAATGTATATCGTACTCTCCTTAAGAATGGTTCATAAGAGCTTTAACAATCGATACAGAACTCCCTCCAAGGCTAACTGCTCTATAATTCTGCTTCGTGGCGCTAGGCCAAAGGCGGCCTTTAGATCTATAAATACCGCGTATAACGATTTTCTCGGCTCGAAATAGAGTTTCCCAAATATCTACTAGCAACATGGTGCCAGTGGCAACGTTTGCGTTCAATGTTCGTTTCTTATCATATGGTACCCGCCGCATTGCCTCTAGGAGCCCTTTTAAGTGTTCTGACAACGTCTTCGATTGTGACCGCACAAACTACTCATTCACGTGCGAATTCTTTGGTTTTGTCCTTTGACATTCCCTGTTCTTTTGTTCTTTCTTTTTGTATGCCATTTGCGTAATTTTCTTCATCATTATCGCAAACGGCCTTATTATTGGAAAAATCTCTACGTATTCTTTGTAAAACACACTCCCCTACTCAAAATAGTTTCTGTTTAACTGAACTATTCAAGTGAGTACTTGTAAGACACGCATTTAGAATCGCGGTGGCAGATTCATTGGAGCAGGATTTAGAAGGAAAATACCATAGTGTTTTTGGAAAAACTAAAGATTAGTTTACTCAACGACGGCACTATGATTAACTTAATTCCACAAGACAGAATACATTAGTTAGAGGCACGTGCGCATCGTTCAACTTCAAAACTACAAGTAGAAGATTCATAAATAAATGGCTAGCAATACAATGTTATTTCTTCACAAAATCTATTTTTTCCTTGGTCGTTGTGTGTTGGCGATCGTCTTTGTGGCTAATTGTATGTACTGACACAGCCAGAGCAATAACGGCAATACCCGCAATAGCCGCAGCAGTCGTAATAACGGAATCAACCTGTAATCCACAACCGCATCCTGTCCTATGTTGTTGCTGTCGGGCAGACAGCTGGATTTCACCATCGGTTTTGAGTCAAAGCTTTGGCATTCGCTCTTAGCTGTTAGGTATTCTACGTTCTATGAGTTACACATTTGTTGTTCCTTCTCCGATCAATTTCCCTCCAGTCCTCTCTCTCTATGAATATATATATATATATATATATATATATATTATATATATATATATATATATATATATATATATATATATATATATATATATATATATATATATATATATATATATGTAGTTCTTTTGGTTTAATCTGTCGATACCTTTTATTTTCATACAACAACGCAAGTCACAAGCTGTTAGTGTTTTTTTCTTCTTCTTTATCTGCTTTTCCTTCTGCTTCATGTTGCTCACACTTATCTCTCGTTCTTCATCTCCGTAATTGTCGTTTGCCTAGTTCTGCTCTAGCTCTTTCACAGCAGGCCAGGTACATCGGCCGTCTAGGTAAAAGAGATCGATAGGCACAAACACATATACAGCCTCACTTACACTCACAAATACACGCCCCCCGACCCGGACCGCAGCAGTAGTAGAAATAACCACACGAGCACTACGACCGCATGAACTATAATAATCACAGTAAAGTAATAATAATCATAATAATCATAATAATAACTAATCGTAATCATGGAGGCATGTAGGCGTCTTTGTTGAGTAACAGCAGCAGCGGCAGCAGCAGCATCAGCAACACAGCACCAGCCTTGAGAAGAACCAATGCGCCGTTTACCCACGAACTAGCCTTACTAATAAACTCCATGTCTGAGAGAAGAAGGTCTGTCTGTTTTTCACTTAATGTCCTTCCCCTTCTCTCTTTATATCTTTCTCTTCTGGGTCTACCTATTTCTCTTTCTCTCTCTCTTGTTCTCAATATCTGTTTCACTGTGTTTACCCTCATCCTCGTGGGGTTGCTTGCTGACGCTCTTCCTGCTTCCTGCGACGATTTCGTGTGTCCGAATGGCCGTGTCCGACCTTCTGTCTGTCTATCCGTCTGTCTATGGCCATTAACCACGTCAGGGGCAAACTGCCTATAGACTGCCACAGACAGCATGGTTAGTTAGATAGATAGATATACAGATAAATCGAACAGACAGACAGACGGACAAACAGATGCACAACTGTACCTATAGTTGTTGCTTGGGTGGATGGATGTCCGTAGCCTTCGTGAGTCGTCGAGCGGACATCAACCGCGTTCACTGTCTCTCTCATCTCTCTCTCTCTCTCTCTCTCTCTGACGCCGCACACACGTAACACGTAAGCACAGCACCGGCAGGCTGCCTCGGTGTTTGGTGTTTTGCTGCTTTCTCGTGTTGTCGTTGCTACTCCGCTCTCCAGGCGTGACAGGCGTTCGTTGCTCCACAGGCCGCCACGCGGCTTTCATTACTGTACGCGGCCAGCCTCTGCCGCCATCGTTGTTGTTGCTGTTGTTATTGGTGCTGCGGTAGTTGGTGTTGTTGTGGGTAGTGACGGTCAGGAAGAGCGAGAGCAACATATATATATATATATATATATATATATATATATGCATATATATAGCAATAGCAGCGTCGGTGGAGATCGAACCCACCAGTTAGTTTCAGTAGTTGGCTGTTTGCATGTACGTCTATGGGATTTCGGGCGTGGCTATATAGATTTTGGACATCATCAGGGCAACTACTGCGGAGAGACAGACAGACAGAGGGAGAGAGAGAGAAAGAAACCAAAACAAGGAAAGAGAGAAGGAGAGTGGCCACACTTCGTTCACAACTTTTCTCTCTCTCTTTCTCTCCCCTTCCTTACTTCCCCCGTCCTTTTGCTATACGCCCGCAATGCTCTATCTCTATCTATCTCTCTCTCTCTCTCTATATATATATATATGTGAATTTGCGCCCTCTTTGTTGTTTGTTCCCTGATTTGCCCTACAACAGTTTGCCCCCGTGGCTGTCGCCGTCGTAGTCGTCGTCGTCGTCATTCTATATACATATCGAGACACAGATACGATGTGTCTTACATGACGGCGGTGGCGGTGGCAGCCGGGGCGTAGCGAGCGGCCAGTGCGTCGCGGGCACAAAATGCGGGGCCCCACCTGATGAATCTGGTCTGCTTGGACTCTGCCTCAAGCTTGCCGACGCGCTGTGGCGTGCGGCCGGACAACACACGCCGGACAACGGCGATCCAGGGAACGAACCGAACCAGCGAGCGAGCGAGCGAGCGGCGACGGCGGCAAATAAGGTCCGAAATGGGCCAAGCTAACTCACTACGAGAGAAACAAAGACAAAATTCGGCGACGGCAACGACGGCAGAACCAAGAACACGAGAGCAGCCACAACGACGACGACAACGTAGAAAAATAAGACTCAAACGCAAAGAACACGACACAATGGCCGAGTGAGATATATATATATATATATATATATATATATTTGTATATATATATATATTTATATATATAGGGAACGACATACTTTTTCGAGCTGAACCTCAGCCAAGATTTACCGTCCACGGGACTGTCTTTTTTTCGCAATGCTTCATAGACGCCCCCCCCCCCCCATAAATACAAATGTGCAACGGTGGGGCTCGAACCCGCGCACCCATGTGTCGTCTCCGGTCGCGAGGCGCAGGTGGAATGCACCACTACGCCATCGGGCTCGACAGGGGGCGACATACTAAATTTCACCTCACAAAACACCAGATATCTGCCTTCATTCGGAACAATTTTTTTTCTAAACCTTAATGGTATATTCCCAGGATAATGGAGCCAAATCGCTCATTAGGTTGCTCAGCTCGAGCCCTTCGTTTGCGGCTGAAACAACAGTTTGGAATTTTCTTTCTCGCTCTAAAAGGCTCACTTAAGACCGTAAAGAGTGGCGTATAATTTGCAGCACACCCTGGACTTCAAACTCTCTTTTAGACAGAAAATGCGCCGCTTCGTCGAGGTTGGTATTACACCAGTCGTTCTGACTCTCTGCACGCTTGCCGTTAATCTTGCAGTCCATTTTGCGCAACGCTGGTGGTGTGTAGCGATGCCGTCTCTCTTCCTCGTTTGCAAATTTACTTTTGCCGAACGGGTGTTCACTCTATGACCATCTCTACCGAACGCTTACCGGACAGATCGTAGAGCTGTACAGAGATTTCATTTAGCATTTATACATCTTACACGCTCTGCCATGTTCGACCAACCCTCCTATTGAGGTAGCATTTTAGGTAGATGTATAGGAATCAAGAAGGTAATCAAAACATGTCATACGACAGGCACGTGAGACGTGCTTAGCAAAAGGAATAGAAACATTGTGTTGTCGTCTTCAGTGTTTTCTTGTTTGCCGTTGTTTCTGTTGTTGTTGTTGTTGGTGATGTTGATGTTGTTGTCCGTAATGTCCGGTCACTACCGTTCCACTACAATGTTATGCTCCTATCTGTTACTTGTCTTTAATCTGTTACTACGGACCTCTGCTCTGGTTGTTCAAGGTTGCTGTGACCGGGAGGTAGTGGCAAAGCATATGAGCATGAAAAAAAAGCTGACGTACACGCGTGCCCACAGATGCAGGCATTGATGGTGACAGTACAACTATGACAAGGACGCTGAAGAAGAGGGAGCATCTCATTCACTCTTTTATCAGAAGTAGAAAAAAATAGTTCGAAAACTGGTTCCGGTGGAAATCGTTGCAACACACACTTAACACAACCACTAAATCCATCGCTTCTTCCGCCCCCGCTATCTATTTAACGCTCGGCGGATTCATTCGTCTAAGCAACAGCTACAATACACACGCAAACAGGGTCTGTCGGTTCATTGACGGAACTGCGTTTTACGGCACAATGCTGAATGCAACTGCCGTTGAAGACATTGTAACCGCTATCGATACCGCGACCTCGGCGCGGGGGCTCGGGCTGGGGGCGACTAGGGCTCACGTACGCAGTCGTTTGGTTCGTGATATGATGGCGAGACAAGCGGGCACCCAGACAGCGAAACGGACCGAGAGAGCACAGAATGCAGAACATAGACCAGACAGACACACAGACACACAGACAATGAGGCGGGGGTAGTCGGCCGACAACCTGCCGAAGTGTATCGAACGCCAGGACGCACCAGTGGGGCACAGGTGCTGATGCCGCTGGATCAGGTGCGCTGCCGCTTCTGCGCACTGGCAGAGGAATGTGGGGCACTCACGTAGTTTCCTATTCCCTGTGGCTCACCCCCACGGCGAACAACCCCACGGCGCATCGCACGCATACGAGTTGTCGGCCTGCTAGCCTGCTTATTAACGTCGGCGACGGCGACAGCAACAACAACAACAATAATAGCAGGAGCGACAACAACAACAATGATAGCAAATGCGAAAACAATAACAACAACAACCATGATAGCAAATGCGAAAACAACATCAACGTTAACAATAATAGCCAAAGCAACAACAACAACAACAACAAGTCGCCCGTTACTCGTCTTAACCCCTCGCCCACCGCCACCCCGCCCCCATTAACGTCGACGATTATGATGACGAGGATGATGATGATGATGATGATGGTGGAGAGGATGATGATGATGATGGTGGAGAGAATGATGATGATGGTGATGGTGGAGAGAATGATGATGATGGTGATGGTGGAGAGGATGATAATGATGATGATGACGACGACGAAGACGGAGGCAGCGGCTGGCGTCGTTCGATGATTCAGCCAGACTTCGCATCGTCCCGCTGCTCCGCCCCTCCAAGAGATGCCAAGCAGAAGACATCACATGATGGCGTGTCCTGTAGTATTCGGCAAGAAGCGGTAGGTCGTCGCGAGTCGAGACAGACTACTAATCGAAGTCAGACCACTACTATTACTACTACTACTACTACTACTACTACTACTACTACTACTATTACTACTTGTAGTACTAACAGTAATGGTACAATGGTTAGAGCAGCAGCCGGTAGTCAGTTATTCTGCCACTGACAGTACTGCTAGCATTTGTTGTTGTTATTGTTGTTGTAGTACTCGCACTAGATATGATACTGAGACTGGCGCGGTAGACGAAGCCCGAAGTATATTCAGTATGCACAAAACCGCACATACAGACGACGTTCGGTCGGGAACGCACGTGCGCGAGTACACACTCTATACGCATGCACACAGGTGTATGCACACAGAGGCCACGTACCCCAACAGTGTGTGCTGATGATGATGATGATAATGATACCCCGTCGAGCGAGAATGCGAAAATTGACTGTATAGATAGATTGTGTGTCTCTGTGTGTGTGTGTGTGAATACAAGCCGTGTAAATGCGGCCAGAAGTCGGTGAATACGCCCATTTGGCGTAGATATGGCGTCAATAGGACACACAAACACTTACAAGCACATCTACATAGACAAGTGCACACAATTACTGCTTTGCTGCTCCCCTGCAACCTAACTTCTCACCGGCAGCGAGAGGAGACGGGCATTTACGTATAGATGTGCATCTACGCAGGTACTCTACGTTCGTTTATATGTCGTCGCCCGCACACATATAAGTATATATATAGATATATATATATATATATATATATATATATGTGTGGGTCGACGGGATGGAATGATGAGAATGGCCTGCGACTCTGACACTAGGAGTTCGAGGAGAGCAGGTTCGATCCAGCCCAAACATCTTTCTCTTGGTAGGATCTTTCTTGATTATATATATATATATATATATATAGTATATATCCATGTTTATTTGCCACCAAAAAATTAATACATATTACTAATTACTGCATTACCACAATATTGTTGGATGGAATGTCTTGGACCGACAAATTAGGATGCGGTATATATATATTATATAATAGATATAATATGAAGTTACGCCTTTGAGCCACCGTATCTCTATATTTTTATTTATCATAGATGTTACAACACAAACCTGCAAATCTTTCAAAAAACTCCGGCCGAATTAGGCCTTGTCACGCCGGGATTGATCTTGCAACTTCTCTGCCACAGTTGCCGGCCATCATTCAATTCACCAGTTCATTCTGTCGACAAAAACAAATAAGCCTTGTTTAATTTTTTTTAAAATTAATTTCAGTTGGTTCTAGGAAATACAGCAGGTGATCATTAACTGTTCGTGACACAGCTTCGATTCAAAAACAAGGTTTAATTCTGGGCGGGGATTTTTTTTTTTGCATTCGGAACAGGTCAGAAAGGCATATGTAACGCATTGGAAAGAGATGAACACACTTCGATTGTGTGGCTTGGCCATTCCACGCTGTCACATGGACTTTTAGTAAAGGACGCACATACAAATAAACGCTTCCGAACAAAGCCGGACAAGCTTTACAATGAGGCGAATAGATGGGTGGGGAAACTATTTGACCCTGGAGCAATTAGCCTTGAAAATATTAGAGAGGTCAAAGCCGCAAACAAACATCTTCTCTGGCCCTCTGACGTGGTATCCTTAAATGTAACAGACCCGGGGAATCACGCACACCCTCGCCGGGCGGCGAGCGGTGGAGTCCGACGGTGGTTGGTTAGAAGGGCTCTTTGTTGAAAGAAAGCTCCTTTTCTTTTCCTGATATCCAGGTGCCTTTGGGTCAAATTTAGAGATCTGCGCTAATCGTTTTTTTTATAGGCTAGTTGTAGTGCGCCATACCTTTGATCTCACAAAAAAAATGGCAGTAGTAAGTTTTAAGCAAATGTCCTGAATCCTAGCCAAGCTTAAATATGCGGATCATTAGTCATTAAAGAAACGAAATGGGAGCTTCTAAGATATGTCCTAAAAGACGTTAATACAAATAATGTATATCTCGTCATCACAGATTCACCAAGGTGTGTAAACATTTGTCCATTGTCAAACTAAGCAAAAACTTAAGTGCGCACAAGTGCTCAAACATGTTTGCATTGCTCAATTTATGAGACACCTAAATACAGAGCATATAAGCAAGTTCAAATTCCTAAAATATTCTCATATCAGCTTACGTGCTCTACACTAAGCTTTTTTGCAGACTATCGCGTAGTCTTTGCGAACATTTGGGAGTTTCATGGCGCACACAGTCGTGTTCCAGGAACAATAGCCGTTTCTCTTTAAAACTATAGTTTGCAGGACCTTTTGCTGATAGAGTTGTGCCAAACACATCCAAAATGGTACACATGTCTAAACAGCCATTCCGCCTTTTAATGCTCATAAAGCAAAACATTGCGAAGATAGCCTTTTACACAAACCATTATTTATTTTATTCAAAAGCGATACAGCCGGTATTATTTTAGCTACGTACTACATACATAAAAAGGAAACACACACACCATCTTCTGTAATGGCTTGTATCACATTATACCGTGAAGAAATAAACAATAGAACATTGCTATCAGATATAAGCATATGCAACTAATCTTTCTCGCCACAGGCTCCTCTTGGTAGGCTTCTAGAAATGCCAAGAAGAAATCAGAAGCGAGCTCAAACATATATATATATATATATATATATATATATATATATAAGATTTCTGGCAAAACTAATATTTATACAAACATGATATAAAAATGTACAGTAAAACTGGGGTGGACTTTGCCGAATTTGCTTTTGCGCTTGCAAGCAAGTAGGTTGCCGCCTTTCTATTTTTATGCCGCGTCAGGTTCGGACATGTAATCTTAATCCTAGGTGAAGTAATTGCTCTCTTTCCATACCACTCTTGATAGTTTGTTGTACTGTGCCTTGCCTAATATCAAGCTCGGCATCCTTCGATCCTTAATTGAGTTGCTTTGTAACTTTGCTTTTAAATTCTTTTACGCATCACATGTGAATATATATATAATGTTTATATTTACTACATATCATGAACGATTAATCTCAAGACTGGACAGACATACGGTGTCTCTAACGAACGGATTATTATTTTTTCCACAATTACTTGTTATCTCGTCGCCTCTCCTTAGTAGTACTGACGGACAGATACTGCTGCTGCGTTCCCTGTACCGCCAGCGGTGGTCTTCTGTTATCCAGCCAAAGATAAGACCAAACAGATACGTGTTCTTTGCTGGCTAAAGCTTGGCGCGGATTCGATTTGCTGACCGATCGAAAACATAGTAGTTGTATTATTAGTATCGTGCCACTACAGGGTTCATTTATCTAGAATGGCGCGCGGATATACTCAAAGGGCATTCCCCTCGCCATCGTCTTTAGGGTGTGCAGTGCTTCGTAGATATGTGTGAGCGCCACGTTGACTAAGAGCCGTCTAAACTGGCTTAATTGGATTTTGTTTTCCAAGATACGGCTACTCGACAAACTTCCGCATCTAGTAACAACAGTAAGCGATGCACATTACTTCCCCTTGCCTTTAGCCTACGGCGGTACAGGGATACAGGAGATCACCAACTAATAGGGACTAGCATAAAAACAGTTTTACGATGAAACATCATCACGTAATCACCGCGCGTTTTTTGTCTCACAATAGTGTCTCTTCAGGTACCATGGGTATTTTGTCATCTACGGGCCCATATTCATCACTTGGCCTTTTTTCAGATCTTACTTGATATCTTTGCAGCATGGCATAACCCTCCTTAAGTGCTTGTCTCACTTATATTTGTTATGGGGACTGCCTACATCCTTCAATCAAAATATGAGTCTGCGAGCATTCTCCAAGACGATATCCAAACAACCCAAAACAGAGCAAGGGCAGTAGAACGGTCCAATTTGTTTGTGTTGCATGGTGGCGTCTAGGGGTTCCACTTGTAAAATCTGCAAATAGTTCCAAGCATATTAAATGCTTTGATCGCGGCCGCGCTCAACATTTCAAGTTCTGTCGCGAAGCTACAATACGTGTGTTCGTATTTTCTGTATCCTTAATTTCCTTAGTTTAGCATCGAAGGTTGTCGTCCACTGCGGATCACAATAGCAATCCCAAAGAGTCTGCTTGCCGAAAATGCCAAAACAGGTCCAAACACGTTATATATATATTTATATATATATATATATATATATATATACACACATTTGTTTTTCATACATTATTATGCTCACCAACCGCCAGAGTGGAGACTGTCCTGAGGCCAGGAGTCAAAGTGTCGGTAGCGGTGCGATACGGTGCACTTAACCAATTTAACCGTCGATCGATACAGCTTTCTGGTATTTACAAATAAAATGGTCGGATATACAACAAGTCTTTCCCGGTAGTGATCGAAGCGAGTTTCAGAGGAGGCGACGGAGTTGATTCATCGTGCGCCGTCTTGTGTTTATGCAGCGTCCGCTATCGTCGTATCGGATGTTAGTTGTTGTTGCCGGCGCCGCCGCCACCGAACTGGACGCTTTTCGAATTCGCGTCGAGCTGGTTGGCGCTGGCAATGCACCACCAATTCACACAGACAGACAGACAAGACACTACTGTCGCCGCCGCTGCCGCCAGGAGGATAGCAACGTGGCCGTATATAAACGTTCTGGCCGATCCACAACGATTAGTGCCTAATCACCACCAAATGCTTAATAACAATCACACGATAACGATGAAAATTACCACAACGGCAGCAAACGACGACGACGACGACGACAATAACAACAACAACAACAACAGCAGCAGCAACAGCAACAGCAGCAGCAATAGCAGCAAAGTTGCCGCAGCAGCAGCAACAACAACAGCAAAAACAACAGCAAAGTGCGAGCAACATAACTATACGAATCAGAGTAATAGCTTCGAATAATCGACGGCCGACGACGAACAAGCGACGTGCGACGTTTATATGTGTGGATGAAAAATTACATTCTACCCGGTCGAGTTTGTGCATCATTCAGCTCATTCAGAGCTCAGAGCGCTCGTACCTGCCCCGTTTTCCCCACGTCTGCACCCCCTCGGGCTTCGCTTACTCGCGTTTCGCGTAGAGAACGCGACAACGACGATTGTCGACGAGACGCAGGGTCGTCGACGCAGCGAAATGGTCGCTCGGAAATGACAGGCATAGATGGAAACAACATCGTATATACATACGTCTAGGCATATGTAGGAATGCACGTATATATATGTGTATATATATTTATATTTATATATATATGTATATATATATATATATATATATATATATATGTATATATATATATATATATATATATATATATATATATATATATATATATATATATATAATATATATATATATATATTGCCGTACGTAGAGATAAGAAGAAGAATTGACACCGACGACGAGAGAGAAGACGGGTCGAAAATGGGCGTAGGGGAGCGAGGGTAGAGGAGAGAGAGAGAGAGGGGGGGGGGGAAGACGAGAGCAGGAGAGAGATGGGGGCGAAACGAGAAGAGAAGGGGGGAGAGAGAGAGGGGGGAAAAGCAGGCGAATGAACAGCGACACAAGCCATAGACAAAGAGCGAGCCATACAGACAGGGAATGCGCGAAGAATTTCTGTCAGTGACGCTGACGATATAATAGCGGTATGTAAGGTAGTGGTAACGCCACTTACTCACTCACTCGCTCGCCTGGCTAACTGGCTGGCTCGCCATTCAATGGCCTCGGCCATCGAATCATCATCATCATCAGCCTCTGTTTAAGCCGACCGACTCGGTAGAGTATATCGCCGTCGGAGGAGGGTTGTCGGATGTCAGTACGATAGCGGACACTGCTACTCCAGCAGCAACAGTAAGTGCTTCGATTGCTGCTGCCGCTGCTGCCGATGTCGCCGGGGAGGAACAGAACCAAGCCCAACCAACCGGCGAATCAGTGACTGAATGCTCGCTATCGCTTACACAGTGTTACGCAACGGTTACGTACGGTTGTGGCACAGGTTGTGTTGCCGCTGTGGCCGACGACGTCAACCGGCAACGTCAACCGGGAATCGCCTGGTTGGATGGCTGGCTAGATGCCTGGCTGCCGGCCGGTGATCTTTGTCGGCCCCAATCGGTATCAATAGTCGCCGCCAAAATCGTCTTCGTCGTCCGCTGTCGAGAGCTGGTCGCAGAACTGTGTCGCTGTCGGAGATGGACTCTTCTCCGACTCATTCGTCTGCTTCCTGGCGCGGTAAACCTAAACCGAAACCAGTCCAGCGCTAGTTCAGCAGGTCAACAATAATGGGTCGTTTGGTCGTTTTTTCGTTACTTTTCCGCTCTTTTCCCGCCCGTACTGCCCTTGTGCCTTCTACTCTAATGATCGTATTACGAAGACCTGCTAATGATTGATTAGCTATGTATGATTACGTCGCTAGACGGATCGCTCCTCGTCTGTACTGCATACTTACAACTACTACTAGTCCAGCTAGCACTAGAAATGTATGCAAAGTTCAACTTCAAACGAGATTGTTAACTATAGCTACCAAGTGAGAACAGGTCTTACGGGTAACTAGTACGTGACCTAGGTAGCTAGCACGCACTACTTCTCTGGCTTCTGCGTGAGTGTGTAGATTCGAACCGGGTGTGCGGAACTGTTTCTTGTGTTCGGACATACTAAACGTGTATATATATATAATGCCAAAGAAAGAGGTGCTTTCGGTGGCGCAACCTTTGGGCGACCCCAGTCAATTGATCTGAAAGGGCGCTGGCCACGTCTCCTGATAGTCTATAGTACTGTTCTATGAAGATCTGGGCTATCAGAGAGTGAAGCTTAAAGGGGGAGGTGCGCTTAGTGGATATGAGTCTTAACGGAAGTAACATCCAACCGTTGGGGTCGAGTCCCACACCGCTTAAGAGAGACTTGTAGCGACAGTGCGTAACTGCATATAAAACCTCCTCCACCAAAAAACGGTGGCGCATTTGGGTTCTGTGCGCGATCACTCTATGCTGTTACAGGGACTTGTCGTTTAAAAAACCCACACATTGAACACTTCTCGAAGCAAATCAAAGAAGTTCCCACAAAACACCAAAAAAATCGAAATATTTGTGAAAATATTCGATTTTCAAACAAATAGCGTATCTATAAAGACAAGATCTGAAAAGCCTATTTTCTGGCTCTATCTATACGCCTTGAAAACTTATAAAATCTTTCTTAGGGCTAACTCTCAGCCAACATTTAACGTCCATGGAATTGCTTTTGCATTGCTTCGTGATAGGACGGACCCCAGAAATACAAATGGGTTACGGCAGGGAATCAAACCCGTGCATCTATATATCTCGTCCAGTCGCAAGGCTCACGCGAATGCACCATGCCACCAGGGCTCGACCCAGACGTACTCTGTCCAAGGTTGCTGCAGTTGCTCGGAATTCCCGGCGTTCGGCACGGGGGGAATCGCATCTCACTCTAGGCCCAATCACGCACGAGATTAGTTAATTCCAAGGACACACAACCTATATCCACGCTGATCAATGCCGACAGACGACACATCGCAATGTCGGACGTATTCAGCCGTGAGTGTCGAGAAGAAGACAACAGCAAAAAAAGGGCAATCATGCAATGACGACGCACAGCGAAAGCAGCAATAACGACATCGTATAGAATGTTTGTATGTTGAGGAGGTAAGATACTCCTGATTTTGCCAATAATAATAGATTTAGAGGTTGACCTTCAATTCCAAAAACTGCCTGGCCAGGTACAAACAAATTGGTTCTTCCTCCGCCAATGTGGTGTGCAAATAACGTCCTCTTTTTCTGGAAAGAGTTGTGCGTCAGAGTCGACGCTTGATATTTCTGTTTGACGAGGAGCTTCGAATCGAACCAAACAAGCAACAGCAACTCTAGCAGAATACGATGGCACGTACGACACGAAGCTACGCGAACGGAAACGCCAACTAGATAGATGCACGGCCTAGATGCCGCCGTTGTAACCGTGACAGTGTTATCAATAGACAAAAGCACGCACTCGCCCACTCCACTCAGTACACTGCACGAGCTTTTCTCATACAGGCTGCTCGGTGGCCTCCGCTGTTGACAACCCACAATGGGGCCGGAACAGAAGCTAACAGCTGCTGAAGTCATCAAGAACAAGATGGCTTGTCATCATGGCTTGCCATGTGCTTTAAGTGCAGGCCGAAGAGCACGCCACTCGGCGTTAAATGACACTTTCAGTCAAGCACTGAGGTCTACTAGAACCTCCGGGTCCCCTTTGCGCGTGGTCGCATACTTGTTTGAGATGCAACTGTAACCGACTCATTAGCCCCTTCGATGGTCGTCGATAATAGCCCCTTCGGTGCAGGTGCGGACCAGGCAGGTCATGCGTCCAGGTAAGCAGAGGCTGCCAAGTGTAGAAAATACTCTTGGCGTTGGCTATCCGCACAAATTTTGTCCGTTGGCTTTCGAAACAATGGGAGGACCAGACCCGCTTACACTGAAGTTGATTCAGCGTGCGGGCAGAAGCCAGAACCTTTCCACGGGAGACTCGAGAGCATCGGAATTTTTGTGTCAGAGGCTGTCACTCGACATTCGACGAGAAAACGCAGCATATGAGAACCCGTGACTACACGTTCACGCGGAGACAATTGTTCACTCCAAAGTGCTAACATAAATAAATGATATAGATAGCTTGTTAATGCTATTGTT
>QVRM01001623.1:0-58326 GCA_003439945.1 Dermanyssus gallinae
AGTCATAGGTACTCCCGTATTTTGGGTTGGCTCTTTGCCGGATCGGAAAACCACGCGGAGAACCCCATGGGTTACCTCTGTTACCAGCGGTCGCCACGTAGAGGCGTCCAACCCTGTAACTAATCCTGTTGTCTCTGAACCTTGGGGGCGTCTTTATGTTTGGTCCATCGGCGAGGCATTTGGCAACCATAAGAGAGTCTGGCAAGGTTGAGAAAGACTGCGTACACCTTCTCGAGCGCCAGCTTCGCAGCCATCCCAATTGGTGGCCTATCTGGCTACCGTCTGAAAGTCACCGCCTTCGCCTTCCCTTGCACCACTTGTGAATCAAACCGACGTGCAACACCCGTGCAGCGTCTGGCACCCATTAAGCTGTGTCGCTGGTGTTCGTGCGTTGCGTGCATCTGCGTGCACACACGGCAGTACTCAATGCGCTTGCGACAGTGACATCCTGCACGATACGGCCGTGTCATGCCAGACACCGTCTTCTTCTGCACGTTACTAGAGCTATGCCAATCATTCTCAAAATCTCACTGTTTTTAGTTTATTACCTCAGTTTACCTGCTAGTCTGAGTTCGCGATCTTAAAATGAGTGCACGGCGGCGCGGGTGGCGTTATCAGACTGATAATTATTTGTAAACTTATTAATTTATGCTCTACTTTGACTTGTATTTTTTCTACAGAAGATAAGTATTGTTTTACCCTCCTTCACCTTACAGTTTTATTTCTCTCTTTTACTCGCTCATATCTCTCTCTCTTATGTTCATGCTAATATTCGCTCTAGGCCTATATCGGATTGCCGTAAGAGCTTTTCATAGTAATTCATCTGAAAGCATCGACAGAAAGGGCGATGTTCGGGATAGTTTGGCGACAAAATCAATAACGATCACAAAACGGGACGTGGCGAGGAACAGTCTTCACCTCGGGCACTAATCTAAAGGGGCTAAAACAGTCAGAAACTATTGTAACCCACACTAACATGCAGCGCCCTCAAACGGGGTCAAGGTTAGCGCATCAGTTCTTTTCCCACTTCCCTGCCGAGTCCAATGAGCTATTGTGCGTACTGTAGGCCCTCTGATTGTAGCTCCAACGGAGACTAAAACCCATGGTGGCTTGCACGCTTTTCTACGCTGACCATCAAGGACGGCCCGTGCTGTTCCTCCGACCAGACCACGTCTCTATAGATAAAGGTGTGAGCTCACACCAGGTCTGCATCCAGGCGAAGATTGTCTGCGATGGTTACTGATCTGTCGTACAACAGGACCCGGTCCGGGCACCGGACAGGACGTTAAGTCATACACCCGTTCCTTAGAGGAAACAAGTGGAGTCTGGCCCTGTCAACGTTCAAAGCACCTCCAAAAATGAAGTTCTCGATCCTTTGCTCGTGTAAGGCGTATGAGATCGCCGACCATTCTCTCTCTGGCCCCGCATCGGCAAGTTTATCGCCGCAGGGGCATTTTGCTGTGCGCGGAAGTCCAGTCGAGCATCTAGGTCCATGAGCGGAGGACAACTGCATCAGGCAGCTCTCGTCCGCTTTACGTAACAAGAAATTGGGCCAGCTCAAGGAGGGAGTAGTCTGCACCTCGAAACAGGTGGTTGAGACGCGGCGCCGAAGGTAATGACTTCAGAAGATAAGGGCCTCAGTGAGAACCTAAAGCAGTGCCGACATCGCATGTTTTAGCTTGCCAGCCAGTCTTGTAGGCCAGACGAAACCCCCTGCGAGAATTGGGGCACCGCTGACTAGGTTCGTCTGGAAGATCCTGCACCATGAAAGAGCTTACAGTACATCAGAACCAGCAGACGCTCCCGCAGCATGAACGTCAAACTTGGCTGAGTATATATATATATATGTAAACCTTACCTTGAGTTGCCTTTATGGGTTTAGGGTTGGCCTGCTTCCTTCTTGACGTGATCCTGTCCGTAGGATCCATTCGGATGTCTATTTCACTGCTGTTGATGCGACGATAGCAGGGCAAGGAAACGTGGGCTTGCTAAAGAGCGATTTGCAGTTGTACTGCGACAGCGCACTTCAAACTCACCGGTTTCTCTTAAGGGTGCCGGGGGTTCCCGGGAAATGTCTGAGTTCATTTACACAAGCCCGCTGACAAACACGCACTTTAAAACCGCAGGTACACAACACGACACGGCACTGCACGACACCTCAGAGGACCTTCTGTTTGATCAAATGTTTAACGACGCCCAGTAAGTCGCCCTTGATAGCGACAAACAACTTGTTCACCTAATCACTCAGCTACCGTCCGACAATGATATGATGGACTGATGGATGATCGACTGAATCACCTCAAGCTCACTAGCAACAATTGTAAATCTATCTGTCAACAATTCACTCACTACACTGAGGACCAGAGGACATTTAAAGTCCGATTCGTTACCGCGTGCGAGCCGATCCTGCACTTAAGCAAGGCAAGAGCAAATGACCACACGGGCAGTGTCAATTCTCAGACGTTAATGTCGGTGGTTTTAAAGCACGGGCGCTGCCTGCAGTCGTGCACGTGCCAATTTCCCGCACCAGGATAGAATTCATGGGGGGATACAGCGTTTCCTCTTCTTCCTCCTCGTCCTGCATAATCATGATTTTGAGGGACATGACGGTGATGATTCGCTGGCCGTCCTGGCAACGACGGTGGCTATGTTGTTGTTGTGGTTTATGTTGTTGTTGTGGCTGTTATTGTTTGTTGTTGCTGG
Source organism: Dermanyssus gallinae (assembly GCA_003439945.1). NCBI lineage: Eukaryota > Metazoa > Arthropoda > Arachnida > Mesostigmata > Dermanyssidae > Dermanyssus > Dermanyssus gallinae. Next base: position 2,704 of record QVRM01001623.1, read on the forward strand.
CGGCCTCGCCCGACTTGACACGCCCGCAGCCGTTCCCGTCCGGTAATCACTTCCAAGGTGGACCGGAAGAATTATTTCGGTGGTAAAATTACTTGTGACGTGGAAGGGGTGGCATCAAAAATTTGGTATCGTTTGGCGGGTAGTAAGCTAGCTCAGTAACTTTAATTAATTTAGCCGACTGGCTGTGTGTGCGCGTAGTACGAATTGACAATGAGGATCACTGAAGTAGTAGTAGTATTTGTGTTGGTGGTGATGCCGACTGCAAACTTTCTCTGCTGAACTAGACTGAACTAGAACACAGGTAAACACCGCGGACGTTCGCGATCCAGCGATTTCATCGGCAATCTTCTGAGCTTCTGCAGCAACTTGTCCTGCACAACAGCAACATTGCCATCCGAGTAAAAGGAGCTGCATTATCACACCAGCAACACCGAGCGCCTACAATAACACTAGACGGAAGCCGACTGAAAGCCGCACCTGCGACCGAAGTTCGACCCGCTCGACCACAAAGTACCACAGCTAGCACACGTCCACAGATCCACTTCTGGCGCCGCTGAGAACTCATCCACCACGATCCGCGATCAAGCGAGGGACGAAGCCAAATTCCGTCAGTCCACACGATTCCGCCAAGCCAGCTGACGGCGGGAGCAACAAAACGCGATTACTAGTAGTAGTAGTAGCAATAAGTCATCGTCGTCGTCGTCATTGTTGTTGTTGTTGCTGCTGTTGCTGTTGTTGTTGTTGTTGTTGTTGTTTGTTTTTGTTGTGGTTGTTGCTTCTATAGTTTTTGTCGTCGTTGTTATTGTTGTTGTTGTTGTTGTTGTCGTTGTTGTTGTTGCTGTTGTTGTTATTGTTATTGTTGTTGTTGTTGCTGCTGTTGTTATTGTTGTTGTTGTTGTTGTTGTTGTTGTGGTTGTTGTTGTTTGTGGTTGTTGTTGTTGTTCTTGTTGTTGTTGTCCTCCTCGTGGATTCTTGCAATGACTGCAGCAGCGCCGGCGGTAGTTGCAGTGGCCGCCTGCCTTACGACCTCATACTTCGATGGCCGACCGGCAAGCTGCTGCTGTTCGAGGCTCCGCGCGCCACTCCGCGTACAGCGAGGCCAGGCCAGGCCAGGCGAGGTGAGGTAAGGCAAGGCAAGGCAAAGCAAGCCGATTGCCCCCGTTCCCCTCCTGTCCTTACTCTCCCCCGCGTGCTCGGCGTAGTCAATCGTTCAACGACGACAAACGGCCCGCCACCTCCCACACCACCACCACTACCACCACCACCACCACCACCACCACCACCATTACCACCACGACCACCACCATGATCGCCACCCACCCATCATCACCCGTCCGGCCACGCGGACGACCCGTTGCGCGAGGGCCCGCCAATGGGCGGTGCCAATGGGGCGCATGCGTGCCTTGACCACGCTGCCAACTCGTAGCGCCACCGCTAAAGCTAGCGGACGAAAGCCGTCCGCCGCTGTGATCGCTGCTGCTGCTGGTGCCGCCGCCGCCGCTGCAGCAGCAGCAGCAACCGTTGCCAGTGCAGGCGCCGCCGCCGCCGCTGTATCTCACTCTACCCTGCCCCGGTGCGGCTGTTGCCAAGCGGTCGGGGGCGGCTCGTCCCCATAGACGCTACCAATGTTGTTGGTACTGGTGGGCCTGCTACTGCTGCTGCTAATGTTGCCACCAACCAGTCACTGAGTCAGTCAGGATAGTCGTGTGTCAGTAAGCCGTTGGCGGCAGGCCGTTGCTGTCGCATTGTCTGTGTTGTCATTGCAGCTATCATTGTCTAAGCACGAGTTCGCACCAGTTGTAGGCGGCGTTGTCTTCTTGTTATGTGGTAGTAGTAGTAGTAGTAGTAGTATTAGTGGTAATAGTAGTAGTAGTTTGTCAAGCCCGGTGGCGTGGTGGCTTAAGCCTGCGCCTCGCAACCGGAGGAGACATATAGGTGCGCGGGTTCGAGCCCCACCGTTGCACATTTGTATTTATGGGGGTCCGTCTGTGAAGCAATGTGAAAAACAATTCCGTGGACGTTAAATCTTGGCTGAGGGTCAGCTCGAAAACTTTACTTTATAGTAGTAGTAGTTGTTGCAGAAGTAAGTGTAAAGTTTTCAGGCTGACCACCCTCAGCCATGATTTAACGTCGTCCACGGAACTGTTTTTCACATTGCTTCGTAGACGGACCCCCATAAATACAAATCGGTGCAACGGTGGGGCTCGAACCCGCGTACCTATCTAGTGTCTCCTCCGGTTGCGAGGCGCAGACTTAAGCCACCACGCCACCGGGCTCGACTATGTGGTAGTAGTAGTAGTAGTATTAGTAGTAGAAGTAAGAGTAGTTATCGAGGGTTAGTCGAGCTTGATGGCGTGATGGCATTTGCGACCGGAGGAGGTGCGTAATGTGTATATATACACATAGGTGCGCAGTCTCGAGCCCCACCGTTGTACATTTGTGTCTATGGTGAATCAATGCGAAAAGCACTCCCGTGGACGTTCAATCGTAACTGAATGTCAGCCCAAAATGTTGAAAAAATGATCGAGGGTTAGCCTCGTATTGCAACAGCAGCCGTGGGGGGGGGGGGGGGGGGTAATTGTTGCAGATGCTGCGAATGTAACTGCAGAACGTCTAGGCTTTGGCGGCATGGTCTCGGGAGAGTGGAGGAGGAAGGAGGCTAGTGCGCTAGTCATGCTCGTCATCTATCGGGGTGTCGCCGGTTTGATTCCCGTTGTTTATCGAATTTTCGTTGACCAATGCTCATTGAGAGTAGCAATACACCATATCGCTGATAGTAACAATACACCAAATCGCAGCGGCCATGCTGCTGCCACTGCTGGGGAAGCCCCAGATATCTCCAGAAATTTCCAGCCCTCCCTGCATGAAATATATGCCTCAATGCGGTTCCAAGGCCATGAGAAACAAAACCTACTAGTCTAGAAACTTTCTTAAACAACTCTTAGTTGGATAGACAGACTACCGAAACTAACACAATCTTCAGAAGCAACACTGTAGTGTTGTGGGGTTAGTTGTCGTAGAAGTAGTGTCAGGAGCTGTTGACGCCGTAGTCACAGGAAAAGAGAGGAAGCAGGCTAAAGCGTCTGTAGATGCACATACACACGCGCTGATCTCTGGCGGGGGGGGGGGGGGGGTATGGTAGGCAACGAATCGAAGCTAACAACCTATGAATTAGGCCTACTTGTAGCCTCATCTGACTGCTCCACGGAGATCTTACTCCCTCTTCACCTTACTGAAGCTCCCGCCATTTATATATATCTCCCTTCCTTGTTAAGGCTAAGCTTAACCGCACAATAAGTTCGACTAGAACCCACCAGCTACGAGTGGAGTACAAACATTATTAGACGCACGTGTCGCGGAGCAAAGCAAATGGCGACCAACTGGTAGTCGAATTCTTCGTCTAGTTCGATCCGTACACTCGTATATGTAGAGATGTGGCGTAGTACATCCATATTCATGCATGCGTACATCGTGGGCCATGCAAAAGCTTTCTGCATATTTTTTCCATAATCTGTAGAAATCTTACTCCGGTGAGAATATTTTGCCAGGCATATAAAATAGCTCTTTGCTCCTGTTGAGTCGCTTGTAGACTTGAATGCCGGCTTAGGTAAAGTAAGCCTAAAATTAAACACGTTATGAATGCTTGGCATTTAGTTGCTAGCGCCATTGGCGGTAATTGTTTGCGGCAACTGACAACAATTAGGTCCTTAGAAAATATTTTCTGTAACAAAGTTAGTACGGCAGAAAGACGAGTCCGCTCCCTTAGGCTAGGTGATGCTTATGAGTTAGGTGTCAGCATCAGTATATGTTGTTATACTGGTCATGTATATATATATATATATATATATATATATATATATATATATATATATATATACAGGTAATTCAATAAGTTCTTAGAATAAGCTTCTTAGAATTCGAATTTTGGCACGCTTTCACCGCTAATAGGAACTGCAACTTTTCGACTGCTAGCACTCAATATATTATGGTGATTGGCCGTTGCGATTTCGTTTGATAGCTTTTCCCGTGCAACGTATCGGCGTGATTTTTAAAAATGGAGAAAAAATATTTTCGAGTGGTTATCAAGCATTTTTATTTCAAAGGTTGGAATGCGACCCAAGTAAAAATTGAGTTAGACGAGACGTACAGTGACTCTGCGCCATGTTTGGCCACTGTTTCCAACTGGGTTAATGTGTTAAAAAGAGGTCGCAGGAGCACCGAGGATGAACTACGTCCAGGAGGCCAAAAACGGCAACTGATGAGGAAAACGTAGAGAAAGTGCGAAAAATGCTTGGCACAGATAAGCGAATGAATATTAAGGAAATAGCGGAGGCATTAGGGATTCGTTTAGGCAGCGTGCATTTTATCCTACACGAAAACTTGAAGATGAAAGAGCTTAGAGCAAAATGGCTGCCGCATTTGCTCAGCCAAGGCCAAGAAGACGCGCCTGTTTTGGCTTTACAGCGAAATTTGGCCAAGATGTCGAGCAATCTGTCGGATTTTTGGTGCAGATTCATGACCGTCGATGAAAGCCGGGTTCATCACTACACTCCCGAGACCCAAGAAGCTTGCCAATGGTGTGCACCTGATGAAGGACCTCCGAAGGGGGTGCGGACAACGGCATTGACCGGAAAGGTGATGGCTACAGTTTTTTAAGACCAACGTAGAATAATGCTGGTCGACTACTTTGAGAGCTGTAAAACGATCACAGGAGAATATTATGCAAGACTGTTGGACTGCCGTTAGCAAGAACTCATCGTGAAACGGCCCGCTTTGCAGAAGAAGGTTGTCCCGTTTCACCAGGGCAATGCTCCTGCACACAAGTCCCGGCAAGCATCGGCAAAACTGGCCCAACTGAGGTTCGAACTTATTGAACAACCCTCCTATTCTCCAGACCTGGCCCCCTCTGATTATTTCCTCTTCGGACATTTAAAGAATAGTCTCGGTGGAAAGCGTTTTTCCAGCAATGAAGAGGTTAAGGCTGCTGTCAATGCCTATTTTCAGTCTAACGACGCGGAATTCTACTCAAGAGATATGAAAGCTCTGAAATCTCGGGTGGAAAAGTGTAATGAGCTTCTCGGGGAGTATATCGAATAAGAAAAATTTAAAAACATGATTTGGAAAATTCTCGGTTTTCATTCTAAGAACTTATTGAACTACCATATATATATATATATATATATATATATATATATATTTGGAAAAGAGGAGGTAGATTGTTCTAGTAAACTACTTTCGGTTCTAAAATATGAATAGGGTGTAAACGTACTGCATGATATTCTTACTCGACCAGCACTCAGCTTTACAGGGCGAAACTCAAGCTTGGAAGCTTTAAATCTTTATTTTTGCAATCTACAGGGATTTTGTGCCCCAGCTTTGAGCAGCCTTCCCACCTCATAAGCGCGGATTATATATGAGAGCATTTTTTCAGCCTTGCGTGCCAGCGACAGATGCGCTGGCCTCCAGGCTCGAGGGGGCGAGCGTGTCGGTGATCGTCGCATCCCAAATAAGCGCCTTTCCCCTTTCTAAGGGGATAAGGGTGACACATTTTCCATACTGTATACCGTTGATCTGGAGCATATGCTAGAATTTTAGAATTATATAGCTCGCGAACATACTCACAGTTTAATTGCACCTTTAGATTCGGTGCCTTGTCGTTTGCGTTAAATACTTGTTAAGGTTCACTTTAATAACAGTATAATTTTCTAGGCGTTTTTTCTCACCTAATTTAGTTTAAAAAATAAATAAAATATGTATATATATATATATATATATATATATATATATATATATATATATATATATATATATATATATATATATGTGAAGATTTTAGACCCAGACTGAAGGTCAACATTTCTGCTTAAATCGCAAGGAATAAGAACTTTGATATTTTAAGACAGTTAGAAACTGTACCGCTACAGTCGCTATATTAGCGCGTAATCAATGAGTATATTTTAAAATATTTTTAAAGTCTTGCAATAAGTAAATCTTGGTTAAGTCAGAAATCTGTGATGCAAGGAGCAATTATAGACTAAACATCTAAATATCTAAAATTTTTTGCTGTAAACAGATTTTGTAAAACCATTCGGTACAAAATGAGAAGTACTATTAAAAAAAGAATAGAAACATCGTCGGCAAACCGGCTTCCTTTCACGCAGGGAAACAATAAAACAATTTTTAAATTAAGACATTGATAAGCTTATGCTCCGATGTGTTTGATTAATAAATGTATAGATACATATACCTGTATATTTATACCCGTAATCCAAATGATTTACCATTTCCCGCTAATTTTAGTGGTGTGCCTCGTGCAAATATATATATATATGAACACCTCGGCAAACATTACAACGGCAAAGTTTCAGAGAGCCGATTGGGTTATATCTATAAATTCCGTCTTCAGATATCATGCCACAACCCGTATTCTTCTACCTGCATTTTTCTATCTCCTGGGAATCTGCTATTACAACGTCAGTTTGCGTTAGTATACTTTACAAAGACAATCAATGTATGGGCGCTGGAGGCGCACCAGTTAAATATCCGAATGTTTATAGAAGAAAATATAGTTTTATTCAAATCAGTGACCATTGATACAAAACAGTATTAGCTTTAATTATGTTGCTAATAAAAAACGTAAGATACGCAACTCAATAAAGATAATTAATTAGACAAATTGCAATTTGAAAATATTGATACTGATTGACAACGTCTCCGCCGACTCCAACAACGGCTAGAGTTTTTTTGTGTCAAAAGCTACGTGTATTTTGCAATTTAGAGTGCGGGAGTTCGTATTTTTGTATTCGTACTATTATATGTCGTCACAGAGGTCCGAAAACTCTATGCAAGGATAACCCTTCACGTCGACAGAAATGAGAATGAGTTATCCACTTACAGAGAGTCACGGACCAGTCTCTGCAGCTCCCTCAAGAGATATCCAGCGGTAGTGGTCATCCCGGCAACTGCTGGGTTCACTGACATAAGGACAACCTTGGAGCGAGCCCTCGTGCAGTATCCAGACATATTCCTGGAAATGTGATTTACACGCCGGAAAACAGGAAAAAACTCACGTTGTCCCACGGCTTCCATCAAAGAAGCCCGTCGCCCGAGATACAGGGCCTCAGCAGCCTACGCAACCGTGATCAAGAGGATTCTGCCAGCAGCGGGTGTTGACCTACAGGTCGTTCCACCCATGCCCAGGTTAATATTAAAGCTTCAGAAAAAAGCAGGGTTAAAAGTTGCACCGAGAAGCAGAAAGACCCGCCTGACCGGCGACACGCGGTCATTGTTTTCGGGGCTGGCTGACCATCTACGGGGAGTCACACCTGAGTCAATCGCCGTGTTGAGGTCTCTGGAGGAGGCGTTGCGACCTCTGGTAGGACTGCTTTCTGTGACGGGTTTATTTAAAGGGCTTGCTCTGTAATGACAGATCTCGGAGAGAACAGATTTTAAATCAGAGTCAATGCTTTTTAAAATGTCACTCGCCGCTAGCTCTTGGTCCGCATCTTGCTGAACACAGTACGTAGAGCAGCTCAGCGAAGAGAAGTTCACCAAGATTCTGTGCTCAGTCGCAGAGAACAGCGGCGACACGGCCTGGCTTTTCCTGTTCTTACTCGTGTCGGTTGTCCTCTGCCTTCCCAGGAAAACGAACGATGACCACTAATTACCGATAATCGTCCGGCAGTCCTCTTACGGCTTGCTAAAACTTGCCTCTATCCGATTGACGATCGCTAATCATCGGGGCCTGACTCTTCGCCCTAAAGAGGAAGGATGGCTGCGTGAATCTATAACATACTCACACGCGATCCGGAGGCTACCGGCAAATATCTGCAAGAACAAAATAAACGTCTTATGTGCTCTTTGTGGCCATTAGCTTGAGTTTGCGACACCAAAGATTTGCGAGGCCGCTGTGCGTTCGACTCGTTCCTTCCTGAAGTTAGTTGCGCTCTGGAGTTACTCTTGGGACCAAGTTTGACTTCAAAAACTCCTTCAACAGTCTCCAAAGGAACAGCTGGGTGCGGTCGAAGCTTGGGCTCCGAGTATGTTCCAGGGGGTGACATTTAGCTTATGAAAAGCCCTCTTGCCTTCTTCTCCCGCATGACGTTATCACGTCCACAAACTGGGTTGAAGCAGGGCGATCCCTTAAGGCCTTTTTTCTGCCTGGCGATTAAGGAGTTAGCCAACTTTCTCGACTGCCCTATCGGAGATAGCTCTGGCAGCTTCCCTCCATAGTTCAATGCAACAGGCTGGAACCCTTTTCGATGCCGTAGCTTGTTGAAATCTAGAAACTCGACTTAAAATAGGTCGCCACAGAACAATCAAACTTTGCAGCTACGAGCCAATCAAAACTGGGCTCCAGGGAGAAGAGTCGGCGACTCTACATGGGCAAATAGTCGAAAACCTAATTTCGGAATGTGCTACGGACTATAATAGGGCCCAGCTGCGCGTCGTCTCTTCCAAAGGGCGGGTGCGTGGCTCGCTGCTCTATCCTGTGCTCGGATCAGAACTCTATTAGACGACGAGTCAGTGAGGATCGCAGTCGCACAAGGCACCAGACCTGGGATGACATTATCAGTAGAACTATACTACCTAGTGGTTTACCGTGCGTTCTGGAGCCCTTCAGACTTAAAAGGAAAGCGGGAAGATACCTGCTGATTTGAATTTAACCTCGTTGGAGAGCGGTTGCAGTGCTCTGTTTGAGACGTGACGGTTATTGGCTCATTAGCCCCTTTAATTGTCAGTACTGGCGCGGCTCGGACTCGTCATGCTTCAACTGTAGCCCGGGATGGCAAGGTAAAAAGTTTAAGAACAATGGCGCAAAATAACAAGAACCCGGACAGGTTTTACTTATTTTTCTTTGTGTTTCTTGGCTGGCCGGGCCGTATACTCGTGGTTGCTGCCGAAAGTCGACAAGCGATAGGTTCTAGCCAGCTTCTCTATTTTTCAGGCAGCGCTTATCGCTAGTTGCGCAACGAGCCACTACGGTCTCGACCCGGGGAACTCTCCAGAGATGGCTAGTTGTTACACCCCCTCCCCGTTTAACCGTGCACAGGTTTGCAGGGACCCATGTGAAATGTTTCACATTTAAGATTAAATAAAATATACGTTATGTATATTTTGTGTTAAATGTTGTACTGTCTATCTTCCATATATATATATATATATATATATATATATATATATATATATATATATATATATATATATATGGACAATAAACAGAACAACAAAGATCCTAGAGGCGGTTAGAGCAGTTATAACTCAGCACGGGTGGAATAGAGCAGCCTAGGAACGAAGGTGATGATGAGACATGGAAACTTAGATTCGAATGAGGGGTGCTGTATTTCCGATGTCGAACCACGGAAGATGACGGAATGGTGGTACACATTGAGAAGGAAATCGAGGACGCAGATACACTTGAGGAACACGCAATGGTACCGAAACGGGAGTGGCCGAAGAAGTGATCAAAATATCAAGTTCAACGGGGCAAACCCCGTTTCCGGGAGAGGTATTTGCGTCATGGTAGTCTCAATAGGGTCTACTCCGGACAACGTCCTACTAGGAAAGCTTGCGTCGCAATTTCCCTCAGTCTTGGTCGTGAATGAAATGGACGCCAGGAAAGTTGGTGTAGTGCTTAAAAACAGTAAAGCCATAGCGCTCATTGACGATTCATTCTAGACGGCGGCTCAACGCCACCTAGTCGTGAGCATGGATCTAGATTTCTAGGGGTACTACAAGCCGTTATCGGGAAGGCCATCAAGCTTGGAGATACGGGCGAGATATCTTTGTTGTACGTCACTCAGGAGACAAACCCCCTTTTGAGAGCTATAGAAAGCTGCTGCAGGAAGGCTAGAACGGCAGTAGAGAATCCTGGGGATGTGCATGAGGCCCTCTGACAACGTTTAACGGGAGGCTGGGAATCGGGGGCCCGGAGGTACAAAGCACGCTAGCGGTGGAGGTAAAAGACGGTAAACCTCCGCAGACAGCCTCCGGAAACTTAGAATCCACATCACGGCGACCGAAGTCGGGGCGTGCGCGACTTTACCCAGGACAAGGAGAGAGGCCCCATATTCTGTCTGTGCATAATGCATTTCTTGAAGCATCCGAGAAAAAAAGCTAAGTTATGCGGAATGGGATAAGATGCTGGCGCGACCTCATCAATTTTAAAACCGTTCGGCGATCTGCCTGCACTGCACCCCGACAAACCCTGAGACAGCCCGAGTGTATCTAGGATCGCGTATCTAGGCGGCGACGACGGCTGACAATTTTACTAAACTAACGGGCTTGTTCTGGCCTCCGGGCTTCCTGCCCCTTTTTCGAAAGAATGACTCCCCTCAGAGCATTGAGGGTTCTGCTAGTCGTTCCGGTGGCATAGGCCACGGATAGGCCACGCTATCGGCTCTATTGCCCGAGACCTCGCACACAATACAGTGTGTCGTCTTGGCTTTACACACAGCCGCCTCGTGGCCTGGCAGTCCGCACCGACGACAAAGGCGGGTTCTGAGTGCCATGCAGGTTGCTGCTCTGTGGCCGGGTCCGTAGCAGTTGAAACACGTGAGTACTCTCTCCCAAACCTTGACATAATGATGATATTCGCATTCGCTGGCAGCTCACGCGCTGGCAACGTATCTGTCCGACAAGGCTATATTAGACCTCCACCAGAATCCGCTGTGTCGGCTCTAATTGCCTCCTGATCGTACAGAACAGGTAGTTCCGTGGCCACTGCGGCTGGGTCATGCGCTCGATAACCGAGCGGAACAGTGTCATCCCAAGGGAGCCCGGAGGCCAGAATAAGCCCATTAGTTTAGCAAAGTCTTCAACCGTTATCGCCGCCGAGATATGACATCAGGCGCTACGGCGAGAGCAGAAAGTCGGTGCTACGGCGCAGTCCAGGACTAACGCTCTACCAGGAGCACACACCCCGCTGAACCGCCGACAAAGTCGGATCTGGCCCGGCGACAAGTTTGCTGGAGGACGCTCGTGCTTATTAGTTCTAGTGTTTGACTAGAGTTATTTATATTGCGGTAATTTCGCTTGCATACGATTTGTTTCGAGTAATCGCAAAATAATAAACATGTATGCTACACATGTTGATTATTCATTTGCTTCTGCTGCAAGGATAACGATGTCATCAGCGCAAAGCTTATGTGGAACCCAGGCTTCCTATAGTTTTTATTAAAGCCTGCTACATGTTTAGAAGATGATTTTTTTGAAAAATTGGTAGTACTACTTTGAGCTAAACCAACGTTTTGTGTTACGTCTAGTTGGACTATGTGGCGACCGTACTTGTGATTCTGACGCAATCAAATGATTCAAAATAGGAAAAATTTCTTCTAAATGTTAAAAATACAGAAAGCAGCATTGTCTCGTGGTGTGCATTCAAGAGCGGATTTAAATCCAAGAAATGCAGCACTGATAATTTGCGGGTGTCGATAAACTGTCAGAGTACAGGTATCTGTTCCATAGAGCGAATATGTGAAAACGCTACAGTTCTAGCGGCAGAACTCCGTCCCTTCTCCTACAGACGGGGTTGTCTGCTAAAGACATTGACAACTTGTATACGGCGCTAGTAAGAGATATACTCGTAGTTTGCAGAGTCTGTCGTAGCCCATTTATCTTGAAAGATCGATTAGCTTTGTTTTAATTAGTCAGGAACTGGCTCTGCCTAATATGAAAACAGCTAATATGAAGGCCTGCAAGAACTGCGATCGTATCTTCTGTTGCTAACTTACGGTGCTCGTAGATAATACAATCCGGTGCTGCAAACGTTCTATTCTGCTCAGACTGAAGAGCTCGAGCAGATTGTATATTACCAAACAGCTGCAATTATCCACGTAGAGCATTCAATAGCAGGTACCAGTCGACATCGTTCCAGGGACCACCGCAGCGTACCTTCGTTGTACTACGGAAAGCAGTGACGATGCAAAAGCGTTTTCAAATTTTCGTTTCCGTCGTTGACTAGGAGCTTTGGCAGTGTCGGACGCCTCGGGAGCAGAATCCAAGCCTTTTGAAGACTAATTTTTCGCTTGCGGTATTATCTCGGGTGCATTCAAATACCGTTTTTGCGTTAACATGTTATTAGTGCTGTTTCGTAGTAGCCTGTCAGTTAAAATCACTATGCTGACAGATTTGTTATTTGGTCTGACTGGATTAAACCAAGGCTTGTTTATGCGTGTTGTGGGAGGTTCATAGCATAACATAGAAGCTTCGTGTATTGCCCTCCGGAAAGATCACTTATTTGAGTCAAGGGGTTCTGGTGGGGAAGGGAATGGCTGGAGCAATTGACTTTTCTGGAAAACATCTGGCATGTTTTGGCCTTTTTATTTTGCTGTGCTAAAACTGGGCTAAACGTAAGCTTGCGGTGTTTCCGTTCGCCTTTTTCCTTGTTGCTTTCTGTTAGCTGAGACATGACGACTGTCATGTCGTAGATTCTTTTTAGACGGTTAACTAAATGCAGCATACTATTCACCGCCGATTGAATGTTGATTTTGATCATTCGCGATCGTTTATTAAAAATCTAAATTCGATTTTCAACCTATTTTCAATATCTCGTGACTGGTAATTTGTCCCGTTGCTCCAGCACCAACCGGTTATCTTATGTGCGGTGTTCGTGCTGCTCGCTGCCACCAACAGCGGCCAATGGCTCGGCGAGCGGTCACTGGCTGGTCAACCAGTTGCTAACCAGACAGTGACCACCGCCAGTGGTTATCCCGAGTAAATGAATGCGAGCGCGTCAGGCGTCAGCGCTCAGGACTCAGCAGGTGTAATCGGTTTGCGGTGCGGCTGCTGGCCGGTTTCGACAGCCGATGCAGCGCGTCCATGTCGGCTGGCGATCAGTCAGATTTATGGCGGCGAACTCGATCGAACCGATCGATAAACCGAAATCGAGCCATCGAGACGCTCCAAACAAACGCACAGTTATCGTTTTAACTGCATTTAGCAGTAGTAGTAGTAGTAGTTAGTACAGTGGCCGCGGTGGTGTTGTTGCCCTGCTGTTGCAAGAACAACAAACAAGCCAAGTGTAATTAAATAGCAGCAAACCACAGGTAGATGGTAGCATTGTTTTAGCAGGCAAAAAATGTGCGGTATACATGGGGAGCTAGACACGATCTTTGTCCGGCAACGTAACAGTCGCATTCCAATTCCGATGCGTCTTGTACGATGGCTATCAAGTGATAACATGACGTATGCAAGATACAACGGAGATCAGAGGTCATCACGTCTTTGATGTCTGGCTCATTGGATCGGGTTCGATCAATAGTCGGATACGCAAGCTACGCAGTTTCGTGTAGCGAGCGAGTAAGAGTTTTGCTAATGAATTTCTAATCAATCAGCCGTTTAAATTAGCAATCAATGCAAAGATGCAAACTTTGTGTAGCTTACTAGGTGATCAATTATGTGATTGGCGTATTCGACAATAAGAAGAAGATACAACAACTAATAACGTAAATAAGCAATAAAATATTTTTAATTTTTATTTTTTCCTTGGAGCTCTGCACACTTAGATTAGTGGAAGTCTATGTTTAATCCCTTCGACGAGACAGGCAGTTTTGAGATGGATTTTTAAAATCTTACGGTATGACCCTCTTTCTCTCAATACGTATATATATATATATCATCAAAAAGTTAATTTGCTAGCTGAGCAAGATCCTTGTTTTTACTTTGGGTGATAATCCTGCTGAGAAGTTCCGGCGGTAAAGGCTTTTGATTGACGTCCAACGTGGCAACGCCGCAGCGGTTCAACGGACCTTGCTAAAGTTGTCCGAGCCAATTTTTAATGCCATCATATACATATATATATATATTTTGTTGTCTTTTTTGTGCCGGAATAAAAAGTTAGAAATAAATAAAGGCGACAGGTGTTGAAGAAGGGCAAACTTCGGTAGACGATTCCCGGCAGCTCTCAATGATGCAGCGGTAACAGCGACAATGTGTGAAACCTTACGTTGCTTCTAGTATTTAGAAATTGTCGTTGGTCGTTTGTAAACATAACCGTACCCGAGGTGAATACAGTAGTATCGTGCAGCACGATACCACTGTATTCGTCCGACGAAACAAAGGCGGCGGGTTCATATCTAAGATTGACACAAGCGGCCATCTCATATACGTTTCACTATTTTTACAGGCATAAATTGTACTCACTTTGCTTGCCGTTGACTCAACGGCTACACGCTCTTGTTTATGCAATGTTGCATTATGAGTAGCATGTCAGCATGCGCTAGTCATGGTTGTCACCTACCGGGATGTCGCCGGTTCGATCCCTGTTGTTGGTCAAATTTCCTTTGAGCGATGCTCATTGAGAATTGATGATAAACCACACCACTGCTGAGAGTCAGCAGCCATGCTGCCACAAGGACTGTTAAGGACACCCTAGATATCTTAACATGTCCGGCCGACCTCAGGTTAAGTTTCAAGCCCGTAGGGGACGGAGGATAGTCTAGAATTCATGTACTGCAATAGCTCGATCAAGGTTTTACTCATACTTGAATGGTTTTAGAGGTTCTATGTGTAATAGCTCATTTGTGAGGAAAAGAAAAGTCTAAAAGGGTGGCTCCTTAACTCGACGGTTTGGTTAGGAGAAGAAGAGGTTTACCCTTTCAACGGAACTCTTATGAGATTTGGTCGACGTCCACTACTGTGCGTTGTGCAAGCCGTGTCGGTGATCATTTGATTTTTGTGTACTACAATATTAGGCCGTACACCGTCGCACTTGTTCCGGTTTACCTCAGCAAAGCTATAATTCGTTAGCCTGGTCATGGCCAGCATGTCCTTTCGACCTGAATCTCATCGAACGTGTGTTGGATGCCGATGAAACGCCGATATACCTCCAGTGCTCCAACAACACTGCCGCGAAGTCAATGGCTGCTATGCTGCGAGGAGTAGAGTAATATCCATGATTATTGATGAATTACTTACATCAATTCCAAATCACATAGCGGTCGTTCGTAGGGTGTGCAGTGGTAATAATGTGTAATTAAACAAAACAAACAAATTCCTGATGAGTGGCGGAAAAGCTATCGACAGCCTATATTTAAGCAAAGGGGAGATGCAACTGACCCAAAGAATTACAGGGGCATAGCACTTACAAACGTCCTTTACAAGATATTAACGTCGCTTATCGTTAGTCGATTGTACCCGTGCGTAGAAGAAAAATTCCGGCAGAACAATACGGTTTTTTAAAGAGGCGATCAACGTCAAATGCTGTTGAGTTTGTTTTGAACCATGTTTCACAACGCCTCTTGAACAATAAGATTACATACGCTGCGTTTATAGATTTTCAAACTGCTTTCGATTGCCTGCTAAGGGACCGTTTATTAGACACGCTTCGCAAACGTTTTAACATAACAGGCCCCCTTTTAATTCTCGTTCATAATATATTAGCGCGGACTTACTGCGTAATCTTAAAGCCCATTTTGCATTTTATGCTGACGACCTAGTCAGTTTAGCAAAATCTCGTAACCATCTACAGATTTACCTCAACAAAACTGCGAAGTGGTGCGAAGAAAACAAGCCTACGATTAACGCTGAGAAGTCACAGGTTTAACGCTTTAGCGGCCAGGGATCTGTGAGTATATGGACAACCACTCAAATTAGTTAGCCATTTCTCGTATTTAGACGTCACACTAACCGCCGGGCTCTCTTTTAGCAGACATATCGAGGAGATACAAGCAAAAGCTATGTCTGTAATGTTTTTGTTAGGCAATATGCACGATGTGGACGTAAAAACAGCCATAAGTTGCTGTAAAATCAAGGTACTCCCTGTAGCAACATACTGCCTTTCTACAATTGCACCATACCTGACCCTTAGCCATTTAAAAAGTCTAGACAAGCTAAAGGCCAGATATGTTAAGCGTGTTTTGCAGCTTCCAAAGTGCGCGTCGGCAACACTTGCCTTAGAGATGTGCGGAGAGAGGACACTTATTGAAGACCTAGCACTTAGTAACACGCCATTTACAGCGCATTTTGTAGACTCATATCGAGCCTACAGAGAGAACAGGAATTTCAAATTTGTCGCTGAGAATTATACTGGTGGCCCGGCCTTTTGTTCACGTAGATGGAAAAGAGCCATGCAAAGGAACCGCTCGCTAATCTGCCGAATAACCTGGCACGAGTACCACCATTACATATGCATGAAGCCAAGCTGTTTTAATATTGAAGAATGTGTTTGTAGTTTTTGCGGAGAGTTTGATATTAGACGCTATCATATACTTGTGTGCCCAGAAATTTGCGGAACGTCCTTATCATCCAAAGTTAAATACATATTGTGAAACGAAGAAGTCACACTGTGACTCTTTGTAAAAATTGAATCAACTGTCTACCAATTTTGTGGTGCTCAATAATAATAAGTAATATATGCTCAATTGAATTGAATTGAAATTAATTATAATTGCTTAATATGATTAAAAAAATATTGAATGATTGATACTATGGAACATATTTCTCAAGAAATAAAACTGCAATTCCTATACGTTGGCTTTCACGTTCAATTACTTTTTTTTACAATAGGCTCATATTAACTGATACGTCCAAACAAATACACATCTGATAACGATAATTTGGGTACAAAATCCATGGTGCTACAAGCTGTAGTTGAGAAGTAACACAGACTTTGTGACATACACAGCTAGCATTTCGACTTGATTTATCAAATGTATCACTCGTGCGACGTCTTCGTCTGCTCACGTATTAATAACTCTGTATTGATACTAAAAAAGCGCTACTCCGTTATTTTATCTACTGTGATGGATCAGTTTACAAATGAGGTTCACGAAACAGGATCAAAAGCTCGATGCAACAATTCTTGGTAATTTTGCTCTTATCCCAAATGATGATATTCCTCCCCCGTTCTTGTTGCATTGGAGAAAATTAATTTTTGCTGAGTTGTACTAGACCATACAGTTTGTTGGGCGACTTCTGGAAGACCCTGTATATAGCAGCAGTGCTAGCTAGGGCGACCAACGCTCGAATGGTTGAAACGCTCGAAAAACGAACCAAACAAACCGAGAAAGATGGCTTAGTGACAAAAGCCTTTGCCTTGCATTCGGGAGGCCTGGGTTCGAGACCCAGACCGGCCACTCCTAAGTTGGTTTCATGGTTTCTAATTTAAACAAGGTAAATGCCGGAGTGGATTAAACATCGACCATGATCGAAAAGAAAGCGGGGAGCACAGATGTCTCAATAAAAAGAGATGGTGTATAACAATTTAAATCCCATTAAGTTTAAAAAAGAATAAAAAACTGAAACCTTAAAATGCGTAGGATTGAATTCTACTCGTATATAGTGTTTTTTGCTTGTCTCATTGTTAGGGTCGACTTGGGCATTGCCCCACTGTTAAATGATTTGGCTGGGCAAAGCCCAAATGAGCCTAGTGAGTCTACGCAAAAGGTGGTTAAAAAGGTAAACACAAAATTATTTACGCATCATATTTATTCACTCATATTGAGTAGCATATCAACGACGTATAACAGATCAAATGGATAAATGAATAATAGTAATATATCAACACATAACAGCTCTCGAAGTAGTACGAGTATATATTATGATACAAAGCCCTCAGAAGCGGGCGAATTCATTTAATGATTGCACAAAGGGGCACTCTGCAGCATGATATCTAGCACAGACTTCCCCACAGCGGCAAAAACACAGTTGTCATACTCATCATGATACTCAGACCGTCGTGTGATCACATTTCCGTTAGTATGGTCCGGTCCCTTCCGCTCCGCGTTTCTTATTGCGCCGGTGTTAAAAAAATCCGGATCGAGTTTGGCGATCTTTGCTTCCCATCTCCCAATACATTCGTCAAAGGCCGCGGTGCAGTGGAGATTGAAACAATGCCTCAAACCTTCTGTGAGGAGCGGACAATCCGCGAGCAGGTAAACGAATCGGTTGCGCGTTGGCGTGTGGAGTCCCCAGGACCCATTTGAGAAAGGCTGTTTTTACTTGATTCAGTTGATATAGGTTTCTCACGGTTAGATGCGCCAATAATTAAATCAATTCTTTAAGTGGCGACAGGTGCGACTTTCAAGTCAAAAAGGTGGATGTCTGTGACGAGGGATAAGCGCTGTCGGCTTTTCATAGCCGTTGCCGCTACCGAAGTCTTCATGCATCCTTCCATAAAGTGCTTCACGAACCCTGCCATGTTGTAAGGCAGTGTTAGTCTCTAGCACAAATTGTTGACGTAGGCGAGAGAGTAGCCTCCAATATGAAGATTATCGTCCGGTGCAATTCTGCCCCCTCTTCGGAAGTTATGTGCTTCCGCATTAGCAAAATTAATTGTTAGCCCAAGGTTTGCGACGGCTGTGTTAAGCCCCGCTAGCGTTTGCTGAACTTGGGAACGACTCCTTAAATAAATAGCTAAATCGTCAGCGTATAATGGCAATTTGACGAGATCTCTTAATCCTTTTATTTGTTTCGGAAGATCTTTCAGGAGTACGGCTTAGATTGTCTCCCTGAGCAAGCCCCGGTATTTGCGAAAACGCCGAGACACCATCGTCGATAGTCACACGGTTCTCCTGTGATATTGCTTCTACGAGGTTTAGTATTTTAGAAGGAACGCCAACTTTTGCCAGCATATCGAGCACATAATCACGGGGAGCGGTGTCAAAAGCAGATTTGAAGTCGAAAACTGCGTATAAGGATTGCCATTATCTACAGAGGTTTTCTTTAACGTCATCTGATAGAATCCCGCACGCTGTTGCCGTCGAGCGACCTTCTCGAAATCCATGTTGTTCGACAGGGATGACGTTTGTGCCCTCTAGGAAGTCGGTTAACCTTCTCGTTATCAGGGAAGACGACAGCCTAAAGCATACGCCTTTCTTAGCAATGCCCCGCCAGGCCGACAGGTGAGTTGGGTCGCCTTTGCCTTTCGGAATCACCAGTAGCATAGTATTTTGCCATTAAGGGGGCAAAAGCCTCGTGTTAAAGCAGTTGTTAAATAAGGCTGTCCAGCATTTCGCGAGCAGGAGCAATCCTTTGAGATGTTTGTTCTGAAAACCGTCTAATCCCGGGTCCATTAGAGCCTCTTCAGAGCTTGCAAAGACGAAATTACGGCTAGAACCTTCTTGACAAAACATAGAGAATTGGCCGAAACGGCTGTGCCTATATATATATATATATATATATATATATATATATATCGACAAATTGTCTGAGATATTTAACGAAACATAAAAACAACAATGTTTAAAATTATTTTTGCTTGATTTATTATTTGCTTGGCATTTATATCTAATTACACATGTCACACTTTTATACCAAGGCCGTAGTAGATTATATATACACATATATACTACCTGCGCATCTATATAATCAATGTATCCTTCAATACCTACTGAGTGCTTGCCTTGCATTGGGACAACCTCTTCTTTGTTATATCGACATGGTTCTTTCAAATATCTGGTTCGAAAGCTAAGATTGCTCTTGTCCACTGCTGACTATTGTACTCAATCGTCCTAGCAGCGAACTGTACTCTGCAATCCCACTTCGTTTTAATTTTTAGTGCCGCCGTCATCAGCTGCATCTGTTTAACCCATACTAACGTAATACTAAATCTTAGCATACTTTATATTCCCTCTGTATAAATTTTAACATCCCCCCTTCCCCCTCAAGAAACTCCCTGCTGCAGTTAAAACGGCAACCCAATGCAAATCTTATCACTTCTTTTTGTGTTTTTTCTAACTGCACATCTTTTGCCTATCTGCCATCCTAAACCCGTGCTATTCATACTTCGCGGTATTCTCTCTATATACATTAAAATATCACCGATAACAGCGGACAGCCTTGCCTGACCTCATTAGAGACTATAAACGCTCTAGATTGTTTGGCAGCTCTTAATTTTTAAACCGTGTTATTCCTGTAAAGTGATTCTAGTAACTCCACCCAGCTTCTCTCACTTTCCTTCAACATAATTTGATATAACTTTGTCTACTGTATAATATGTTTTTAAGATCTAAAAACCCTGCCATGCATTCGTGTACGCGCAATCTCGATGCCTCTACAACCTGACTTAATAGAAAAATATGATAATCTAGCCTATACCCCTAAACGCGCACTGCCGTTCCCATAGTTTATTATTTGTCTTTAAAATGCTCTACTTCTAAACGCCTGCATAAATATTCGATACGTTATAGGTGTAATTGTGATTTCTTTACCACGCTTTCGATCTCATCTGCACTTATTGTAATATCCGTGCTAGCTCTCGCCCTCCTCTACACTGTTTGCGCTAGTCGTAAAAAATAGTGCTTGCAACGCGATGTCTATTTCATCTATTGTATATGTTCTATCCTGGTCCTTACTTGTCATCCTTGTTTTTTCTGACATAAGCCCGAAACTGCTTGTTGGCCCTTTGGAGCCCCCAAAATCCTGTTAAACTCCCTCTCATATGCAGTCTTAATTGCATCTTGTATTAACATTTAAACTTTATTTTCTGCTTTCTTATCATTTGCCCAATACTCTTCTGCCATGTCTGCGTCCCTCCCTATAACCTTTCTATGCTCCTTTATTTTGGTCCTTATGTCCATCCTTAATGTTCCTATGCATCTCGTCCACCAGCCTTTCTATATTTTCCACTAAGAGCTGCTTTATGTATTCTATTTTCTGCGCCCATTTGTGTTCATCCAAACATTTCGTTTGTACAACTACGCTTCTCGGCTTCTTTTTCCCCTATAAAGTATTATCCCTCCCTTATCCTGATATTCCCCAATTACTTTATATGCTCTTTTAAATAGCTGCTCATTCTATTTTTTCGTGTTCCTTGGCGCTCTGTATATTCCCGTAACTGCCCATATTGTCCAGGTGTATCTCTATAACCAACAACTTTCCAGACGTATCTCTATAACCAACAGATTCTAAATTTTGCATTACTAACTTTTTCCCACGAAATAACATCTCTGATTTTTATCCCATGGTTTTTATATTAATACAGATATAATGCTATTGTCAATGAGAAACAAACAATATCGGATAAATAGAAGCTTTTTTAGTTTTTACAACTTGTTTACAGGACATCCAGCTTTTTAGCATTTTTTGCATAAATCGTTTTGATTTTTTAGTTTACGATAATAGCAAATCACGGAGAAGGCAGAGCTGAGCATAGGAACTTTTGAAAAATGCCAGGCATTACTTCGACGTATATACATGTTCATATACACAGGGTGTCTCTTACGTAGTAATTACTTTCGGGGGCAGGAATGTATTATTTAAAAAGACAGTAAACAACGAATATGCGATGGATATTGCTTTTTAAATTGCGTATTTGCAAGCGACTGATTTTTTTCATAAAGAACACAAACAATGAGGCATGTTCCAAAAAATCCGTTTTGTCTGAAGATCACGTGGTTCGTTAGCACAAGCACACCAGAGGTATTAGAAAATTTATCAAGAAATGAGACCTGCTGACACAATTTTTCGCCTTCCGCAATATATAAAATTGCTATTACGGTAAAACACATACATTGGGAAAATATCCCGTTTATGAGAATTATAACGCTTTAGCGGTAGTGAACCTAATAAGCATTCTCTATATTTGTTCAAGGGATAAGTGCTATAATACATTTTCCGCACGTTTCTGAATACTACTGTTTGGACTGTCGGTGAGCTCTCCAGAAAATATTCGCCCAAGAATAAAATACCACTACGATAAAATTACACAGACAGTGTGGAACGAAGCCAGCTAAACGGTCTTTTGTGATCTGTTAGTTACCTGTTGCGATCGCCCGACTTATCAAGTCTCGAAGTCTTTGGGACCATCTAACAGGTTTTATCTAAAATATCTGCCGCTGTTAAAACCGTTCGGGGGTGGGGCTTAAGCTGCGGGCAACAAAATGTTTGCGACTGCCTTTTTAAACAAAAAAAACGTGTATAAAATCTGGCAGTCGCTCTTCTGAGCAATTTGTACAACATGATAAAAAGGATATTCTTATTCCAAACAAACACGAGTATCACATTTTATCAAGCAAGACAAAACTGTACCTGTAGACCTGTGACTACTGATTTAGATATATATGTAGAATATTCGCATCTCTACATACATCTATAAACAAAAAGGTACGTATTCTAAACAGATTCTAGGAGAGAAATTGACCTAAACATTTTGCGGCAATTTTGCAGTCACAACAACTCCTGCCGGTGTGCTGCTGGCATAAACCTTTAGTGGACATGACAGCTAGGCAATGGGAGACAAATTTCGACTAATAGTAGGGCAAATCAATAAGAAGGTCTATTTTTGTATTCGCATATGCATGCTTAGTGTCTTGCAATCTACTATTTCGCGGGTACCGCAAAACAGTCGATTACAAGGCACAACAAATTCTGATATCAAACCTGCTGATCTGCTCTGAAATAAAGGTGACTACATTGTCGGTCGCGTCACACGCGCGAAGGTCATGACTGACGCTTTTAATATTAGTCAAGCAAACACGAGATTATTCATTCAAAACAATGAGGGGAAATCTGTGAGCTGTCTTCACTGCTCGCAGTTTATTGTCGTCGCTTTTTCGATATAGATGTCCAACATCATCAGCATCTGACGATGACGTCGTTTAGACTAATCTTTAGACAACTTGAACCAATGCATTCTGCTAGGTGCTGGCACGCTCCACTCTCTTCTATGCTCACTTGGTGAGCTCCCTACTTGTAGATTTTGTATTGTAATAAGACACTTTCGTTGGACAAAAACGGCCATGTCTATTACATCTTCTATTACTACTTATACTTAGTGAAAGAAAGTTACGCCTTGTTCTCTCATGCTACTTTCCAACATGTTCAGGGCACAGCAAGGAGCTGAAACGTTTGGGCCACCTTTGGCGCAGACTAAAGTTAACGTTTTTCGGGCTAAACCTCAGCCAGCATTTAACGTCCATGGATTTGCTTTTGCATTGCTTCGTAAGACGGACCCCATAAACACAAACGTGCCGCGGCAAGGATCGAACCCGTGCACCTCCTCACGTCGCTAGACGCACGCAAATGCACCACGCCACAGAGCTCGACGTTCCACCTCGCCCAGCCCAACTTTGGCGGCGTGGTCCAGGGAACCAGTGCGCTAGTCACGGTTGTAATCTACCGGGGTGACGCCGGTTCGATCCCTGTTGTCGATCGAATTTTCTTTGAGCGATGCTCATTGAGAATAGATAATAAACCATACCGCTGAGAGTCAGCGGCCATACTGCCACAAGGACCGTTGGGGGAAACCCTAGATATCTCAACATTTCCGGCCCCCGGTGCATTAAAGATATACCACACGTTGCGTGCCAAGCCCGTACCAAGCACCAAAATATAGTGGCGTTGTCGGTTGTGCCACTGAAGTGCACGGTAGTACCCTACTACTGTCAGGCCCGGTGGCGTGGTGGGTGCATGCGTCTGCGCCTCGCGACCGGAGGAGACACATAGGTGCGCGGGTTCAAACCCCACCGTTGCACATTTGTATTTATGCGGGTCCGTCTATGAATCAATGCGAAAAGCAGTCCAATGAACGTTAAATATTGGCTGAGAGTTAGCCCCGAAAGGGTTTTTTGTTAGTACCCTACTACTAGACCGTTACGCGTTGTAGTAGTAGGTATTAGCAGAGGATTGGCCAGGCGGTGCAAATAACGTTTTGCAGATGCAGATGCTGGGGCTGGGGCGACGGCAGCAGCAGCAGCAGCAACAGCGGCAACAACAGCAGCAGCAGCCAAGTGATCATCAATAGCAGGAGGAATAGGGCAGCTGTCGTCCAGCTGTTGGCTGCAATCGTCGTCACTGCCCTCACTGGCTGGCGGTTCGACAAAATTGAGTTGATCAGTAGAAATCCATCATCTGGAAAGGGCGAGCGGGAGGGAGGAAGGGAGGGACGAGGAGATTATCGCCACTGTCGTAGGTGGCGTGACCACTGTTAGAAGTGTCCGACGTTGAGCGTCTGTCGGTCAACTACGCGGCGCGATTTCGAATCGAACTCGAATTGAAGTCAAAACTGACCACCCGCTTAGCCGATTCGACTAGCGCCTCGTCCTTCGACACCTCTCCCAAGCCCCTCTTCGCCCCCATAGCTTTGGACGCCTCTCGCTTGCTTTGCTCATCTGCTTGTTGCCAGGAGATTGTAGCTACTGACCAGACAGGGCTTGGCCAGCGTGAAGCCGTTCATGAGGCCGTTAGGCACAGGCAAGAGGAGAAGAAAGGCGAGAGAGATAGAAAAGGAGAAAGCGTAACAGAAAGCCACGGCTTCGTGCTAGCCGTAGGGAAAGGTTAAAAACGACGAGAGACGCGGACGGAAAGATGGGTCAGCCGGACGCACACACACGTCTCTCCGCTTAGGATCACCATCGTCATCATCATCATCGTCATCCACCGTACCATTCTCATTATCATCACCCCTAGCGCCTGCACCATCACCACTGGTAGCTTTCGTCGCTTTGAACTTTGCTGCATTTTCTCGTCTTGCTGGGCTCTGCTTCTGGATAATAACACAGCAGCAGCAGCAACGAACAGAAACCAGCCAGCAATAGCAAACGCCAAGGTAGAGGCCAAGTTACCGCCGCGTTCCGCGCCGTCGGACCTCAATGAAGAAATCAACTACGACTCACTGACTGACTCGCTGACTGATTCGCTGACTGCTCTGCAGCGGGAGCAGACACAGCAGCAGCAGCAGCCGGCTACTACGACAGCAAACTAGATCGTCATTCACCGAAGGGCGGGCGCGGATAAGTGAACGGGCCACCGACCAACGTGCCATCGAGATTTTGAAGCGCTTTGACGCGCTGAGGCGATGGTGGAGGCCGAGGTGCTGATGCTGATGCTGCTGCTGCAGATGACGATGACGTTGGCAGCTTGTATTAGGTTATGTCGTCCCCTCCTCCCGCACGTTCGGTTTCCTCTTTCCCTCCTTTTCCTTTTGCCCCCACCCTCCCCCATCTACCTGCCCCACTTGCTATTTTCTTCTAGTTTTCGTTTGGTTTCTTTTGTCTGGCGTTTTGTTGCCACTACGTACCTATTCCCAACGCATCGCTTGGCCCTCCGCGCGCGTTGCAACGTACTGGGCTAGCCTGTTAGATATTTCAATAGGTATGTTTGTGTGTGTATACATTGGCAATCAACAGGTGCAGCGCTGCGTTGGAGGGCAGAATCGCTCCAAGCAGCGGGAATGACCTAGTGTATTTTATTTTGGGTAATTTATGTTTAACCCCAGAGCAGATATATTTACATACTGATTAATGCAAATAGAAACAAAAACAAAACTTTTAATACTAATATCTATCGTTTCGTCTGTCTTCTGTGTTCTGATTTCGATAGCTTCGCCTGTAACAATCGCCTTAGTAAGGTTGCAACGTCACACACAAAACTCTAACGATTGGCCGTGTCAGGGATAGCTGACACGGCCAGGTCAGGTACCAACAGTGATCAGGCCCGATCACTGTTGGTACCTGACCTGATCCTTGACCATCGAACACGACCATCCGCATGAACCTAGAACTCGTGCGCCATTCGCCGTGCCCCATGTCCCACCTGATTGGCACCTGATTGATCCACGTACATATACGCTTTGACTTGACACGATACGTGTCGACGCACACAAACCGATGACGCCCCACATTTCTGCTCTTCTGTCATCTTTCTATCTGCGTCTGTCTTGTCCTGGCCAATCTAGCCCGGCGATTTCGTCTCTTTTGCGTCCCTCTCTTGGATTCTGCTTTCAGCTTCTCTCGTCTCGATTCCGTGTGGTCCGACTTTTATTTTTCCGTCGCTTCACTTTCGCCTCCTTTCGGTGACGTGACACTGCTGTTGTTGTTGTTGCTACTTGTGTGGCAAGTTGCCGTTGGCTTAGGCGACTGTTCGGCAAACGCATCGTCAGATGGACTTCGCTTCGCCGGTTCGCAACCCTGCGGGGAGATTTCGGGATTTCGGCGACCGGGCGAGCGAGCGATGGGAGCGGCGTTGGTGGAAACTCCGACGACAACAACGACGTTGACAACAGCAGCGACGGACGGCAGGAGAACGCTGACGGCAGAGATTAAAATTTGAAAAGTCCACAATACCGCGCACGGCCTCGTGAGTTTGTCCAGCCTTGCAGAAGACGCCGGCCGTGTGCAGTGCAGATGTATTAGGCTTTGGGGTAGGGCAGTACGGGGGATTAAGGGCTAGTAGGAGCAGTAGAGTTCTAGAAGTAGTACAAGCAATAGTAACACTACAGTAGTAGCAGTAATAGTAGCCCTAGCTGAAATACTATCCCAGTAGTAGTAGTAGTAGTAGTAATAATGGTAGAAAAGACTGCTCTGCCGTTGTGGAAGAAACCTAGTACGGTAGGGGAGAGCGGTGGGGGGGAAGGTAGTACTGCATCGCCGTGTTCTGTTGGGGTACACCAATGTCGCCCTGTCGTGCTGCAACTACTCTTGTTGGTGTTGCTGGTGAGATAGGCATGGTCGCCCTAGTGATAGTCGTAGGAATGGTGGTGGTGGGGGCGGCGGCAGCGGCGGCGATGGGAGGGGTGAGGCCAGTAGTAAGGCCAAAGGAACCGCAAGCATCAAGAAAAGTTGCTGGGGTTCGCTTGTCGGACGATCTGACGACGTCTCTGGGCAGGATCCAACGGCTAGCGGAAAATGGGCCGGGGGGGGGGGTTGTAGCGTGGGGTGACGACGGGCAGCAAAGGCAGATGCAACGGCAGCGGCGGCGGCAGCAACACGAATCCTGCGCGACACTAGCAGCGGCAGCAGCACCATCTGCAGTGGGTGGATCTGGACTGCCCTCGTTGCACTCGGTTTCGTGACCTATCGCATCCAGCAAACCAGCAAGCGAGCGAGGAAGCGGGTGTGTGAGTGAGTAAAAGCTTGTTGTGTGCCTGATTTCGCAGAATGTAACTTTGACATCTATACGTCGTCAACTGAGGCGGCGGTGGCGACGACGGGAGCGGCTGTGGTGGGGGTGGTGGTGGTCAACGCAGCCCGACAGGACCGCGACAGCATCTGCTGTATGTAGCTTGCCCTACCATGCTTGCTCCCCGTTTCGGCTGGGCCCCGTTTCACCGCCTCCGCACCGCGCGCAACCTACGAAACAGAGACACCCAACCACCCATTGCCGTTGAGTCGCTCGCACGTCTTCTCGCAGTCGCCTTTGTCCTCACGTTGTGCCGGGGAGCCAGCGCTAACGCGTCGAGTTCTAATCTCTGGGACGGCGCGTCGATTGATGTTGTGCCATATATATATATATATATATATAATGTTTTCCATAGTTACAGGAAAAAAGTGAGTAACTAACTGCAGCAGGGCTTGCGAGGAGTGCTACCGGTTGAGCTTATCCTCGAGGCAGCCCCTCATTGGATATCATATATACGCGCAAGGCACGCCGATAATATAATACTAACAGACAGGAACGAACGCGTAAATGCATACTGTCGTCGACGAAGTTTCTCAATCTCTTCCATTGTATGAGAGTTCACGTGAGCCACGAGAGGCAGAGCGCAAGTTCTAACAGGTATGCGGTGATGATGACAATGATGACGCTGCTTCGAGCAAGAAAGTGAAGAGACACACAAGGTGGCCAACAAGTTCAACGCGAACACTACCAAAAGCTGTCAACAGCATGCACGTCCACATCTAAGGGCAGAGCTTTCTTGCTCTTTTCCGACAAAGCTGTTTCCGTTAACCGGTCACGTTTCAGTGACCAACGCCAGAGCGCTACATGGCGGGGAACATCGCTTCACGGATCCCGCGCTATGATAGCCGCCCGGACATACCTCTTACGGCTGTCTATAATGGCCTGTCCCTAGTTGTATATAGTTGTATATATAAATAAAAGGGGTGTTCAAATAATAATAATAATAATATTAATCTCTCGCTCTCGACAAAACTCAAGGAGAGCATTGTATAAGCACCTCACATAAAGTGTAATCGCAGTGGTCATTGATCCTCACAAGGACTTCAAAACAGCATTTGGTGCATTTGTTAGCACGTCGAACCATATATAAGGCGACGACATACTTGCAAATATACACGCAAACAAAGTATTCCACTAATACAGCATCTTCTCAATTCATAACAAGTTTAGGTAGAAACATATGAAAAAATTACTAACGGAATCAGAGTGTGTGTCCCCGTATACAAAGCACAACATATTCCCAGTGTGCAATTAAAAGCCACTGTTTTAATTCGCGAGCGAAGACGTGTTTCGTAGTTAGGCACCTAATGAGTTTGGGAATGCAGGTCCAGATTTCAGGGAGGTAGCATGCAAGTGTGTGTTGGCTAGACTTCAAGGATACAGAGGGCACCGCAAAAGTTGTTGCATGTCTAGTTGATGCTCGACAGAGGGTAGGAATAGTCGAGCCCGGTGGCGTGGTGGCTTAAGTCTCGCCTCGCAACCGGAGGAGACACTAGATAGGTGCGCAGGTTTAAGTCCCACCGTCGCACATTTGTATTTATGGGGGTCCGTCTATAAAGCAATGTGAAAAACAGTTCCGTGGACGTTAAATCTTGGCTGAGAGTCAGCCCGAAAACTTTAGAGGGTTTGGATATATATAACACCATACTAGTGAAAATGCGATCACCGTGGGCAGAATACCTCACGACATTTTTTAGGCTAACATTGAAACCCGCAGCGTAAACATGTTTTCTACCGTGAGAAAGTCAACACGATTGAACCGACCAAATCCCTTCGCCGCCTAAAAAATGGCTTTAAATGCACAATTCTGTATCACTCATGTTTTCTTGCGGAACGAGTCCAGGCACTTAGCGGTCTGCGAGAGCACACTGTTTCGTGTATTTATCGGTGATGAACGAAAAACTACAAAATTTGTTTTATTAACATTGACAACTAAACCAAAAATGTTACAAATGCTCATTCTGTTATCAACATTTAAAAGCGGCTGGTGCAAGTCCGCATCAAAATTACGATGATCCACTCTGAACAATAGCATAGTTTCATCAGCAAAAACTATAGCTGAGCCGAGGTTTAGTCCCTGGACTCTGAATATAATTAAATTCAATAGAGTAAGAAACATGAAAGGTCCTATAACCCAGCCTTGAAGTGTACCGATACCAACCTGCTGCCACGAGGACTCCATTCGATCAGCTCGCACCACTGGTCTTCGACCTGAGAGGTAAAACCTAAACCGGGCAACTGCCGGCGCAGAGCAACCCAACTGAACGAGCATTTGGGACAGAAAAGAATGGTCAAGGCAATTGAAAACAGCCAACACGTCGAGAAAGACTGCGAAACAAAACTTCAATCGAATCGGGCACCCGCTGTCACAAGTGAGCAAGCGCGACCTACCTTTGCGAAAGCCGGACTGGTTAGGCGAAAGGAAATGAACTGACTGTAAATAAAATCTAATCTAACCAACTCGATGACCTTTGAGATATAATCAACGACCGGGATCGGTTTGTAGTTCGCAGCGCGGTTTCATTCATCCTTTTTCCTATATAAGGCAAACGCCGCCGTATTCTTTAACCGTGTTGGCCAAGTGCCAGACTCAAACGAACGATTTATAATGGCACTCAGATGTCCCGAAATCAACGGTGCTGCTAGCTTTAAAAATTTTGCAGGCACGCCCATGACACCCCGACTCCAGCTTGCTTTAAGACCGAGAAGGAGATCAAGGACCTCAGAAACAGTGACTGCAGAGCAAGAAAATACACTGTTGTTTTTCCCCATACATCGTCAAGTAAGGTTTCTATGTCTGTGCTCTTCTCAAAGTGATCGACCGTATTATTACCTAACGTGGCAAAGCGACGGCTTAGCTCTGTCTGCAATTTCTACTGGGTCATCCAATATTCTAACTTATAACGCGGCCAACTAATGACGCAGACGGTAAGTCCACTGAATCATGTCGCCTACCACAGAGTCCATTAATGAATTTTCTGAGTTGAGAGGAATCATCACGCAAGAAAGCGATGCTGTCCTCGCTGCTTGAATTGCATTGAGATAGTGGCGACGACTGTTTAAGTGGGAAGTTTTCGAATTTACCGAATTAATTTTACGATGTCTGTTACACATCTTATTAACTCTATGGTGCAGCCGCCGTAAACCTGGAGAGAAGGAAAATTGACACACCTTGCCCGAACTATCAGACGCAGGGAGATCCACAAGGGCAAACAACTTTTCGTATATAGAAAGCAGGATTTTACTGAAAGCATCGAACGCCGAATTTACGTCTACTTAATCATAAACCGTTAACCACGAAGCATCTTGTAAGCAATATGATGTGCATTATATCGCATATCAATTTTAGCCATATTGTGACTTCTTTGTAGGTTTGGGGCCAACTTGGCCAACGGCTTAGCAGCCGCGGAGTCGACAAAAAGAGATATGAGAACCGGTAATGATCAGAAAAAAAGCATAGTTTCGGAAACCGCAGGCTGGACAGTAGATAATCTTGAGCAATTAGAAACAACAATGTGGTCTTTGCACGCACCAGGCGTATGCCTGATTATGCGATCCACTACAAGAGAGGTGTCTAGCGGAAAATAATGATGTATAGTCGCTTGGCTGCGGGACCGAAATAAGATTGATATGTGCATCGCCGACAACAATGACAGGGGCAGTGGTACATTATGGCAACATACCGCCTAGAGTAAAGCAGGATATCTTTACAAGACACATAGTTGAAAAAAATCCTACAATAAAACATTCAAGACTGTCTTGTTTTTTAAATGCAAACGTACTACCTGGGCATTGCCATCAGGAATACAAACAGAGCGCGATGATAACGTACATATTGCTGACAACGCCGTCCAATTTTCTCAGGCCGCTATCCGACGCAACTAATTCAAAACCACTTCTAGATTGAGACGGCCTGATCGCAATGCTTTAACCACGTTTTACTAACCAGATTAACGCATTAAATAGAGCTCCTATTTTCTCTAAAAATTGATGTAATAATTCTAGCTGACCGAATTTTTTAACCCTTGAGTCCCTGCGCTTGAGTGGATAAAAGCTAAGCTACTGGGCCCAAGCCTAACGTCATCCAAAAGTTGGAACGCCTTCACATTTCGCGTGCAGTTTTGATTAATCTAATTTACACAATTCATTGATATAAACAGATGGTTGTGTGAGCACCAGGATGACAAAAACCCAGAATTAAGAGATCCTAGAATAACATCGAGAAGTTGATAATAACGGGATAAGAACATCAATCTGTTTTTTAGACGTATTGCAGCTTTCGGGTATACAACACTCAAAACCTTCATGATGTGCCTCAAGAACGATATTATGTTGGAGTCACGTCCTTTAGTTAACGAGTGGCCAAGGTGCGTGATGACTTCAATAGACGGGGCTTGCAAAGAGTATCCGTAGCCAATTTTTCACGGTGTGACTCTGCTTCTTAGGGAGAGGTGTAAGTCTCGGTAGGCTTACACGAACGTCGGGGCCAGGCGAGGATTACACTACCAGTGATCTCACCACAGCACCATTGGTAGGTGGAGATGATGCGGATGATTCAGGCGAGGAATGTGGAGCTAAAGAAGAGGAGTAGGGTGTAACAGCCTGCTGCCACGAGTCGACAACCTTGATTTGAATTGCCTCAGCATGCTCTAATTTCGACCTGTTGCAACGATCGACACCCCATTAGGGCTTTGCGCTTCTCTACTTCGCATAGCCAGATAGGCCAGGACAGCAAAGACAACATGTGAGGATTCCTGTGTTTACGCATTTTGCCTGGTGCTTGCCGTTTAGCGCGAAGTGACTACATCTTTTGCATCAAGCATGACTATATTTTTGCACGTAACTTCATTACGGCAATATTTCGCAATGTGGCCTAGCCTCAAACACTTCTAGCAGGAGACAGGGGTTTTCGCATATATAATGGCTTTATATGACCTAAAGGCAAGAAACCCATCACTCCGAGGAACCCTATGAATTTAGAGCATTACTCTGTTCGTCGATGGATCGATGTCACGGTGGATCCTGTTCTCTTTATCATGTTCTCTCTTCTCGCCGAAATTACACCAATAGATAGAATGTCTTTATCAGTAAAACCTTTGTCAACTCCGATATGTCTGGCGCGGTATGCATCGAGATCGTTGCATTTAGCCACCACCGGAATGTCGAGGAGTGTCGATAGTTGCATCGTGGCGTTTGCTTCGTTAATGTTATTAAACCAGACGTAAATGATGCCAGATTTCGACTCCAGCTTAGCGAGCGAGTATAGTCTGTGCAACTCACTGCACAATAAAAAGCAAGACACACACTGAATCAACAAACTCAGACGGACTTCACCGCACCCGATACGCTTCCGACGAAAGCCAGTAGCAGACTACGTAAAGTTATGCAATAATTGAATAAGTAAAAAATGTGATTCGTGTACCGTTGCTGTGTTAATACATCGGGCCTGTGCTATCCAATCGATCCGAGAATAGACGACCGATAACGATCCGTACACTGCAGGCAGCTGCTTCAGAGATCCGTCCTCGCTCTGTCCCTCTGCGTTACTATGAACTTGTTGTAATGATACAGACCTTAAGGCAAGCTTTTAGTGTGCGGTACTCGATGTATTTGCATAATAATTGAAATAAAAACTAGCCGTTAGTAATTATCTCTCTGCTAAATATATATATATATATATATATATATATATATATATATATATATATATATATATATATATATATATATATATATATATATATATATATATATTTATATATATACAGGTAGTTCAACAAGTTCTTAAAATGAAATTCAAGAAATTTCCAAATCTTGTTTTTAATTTTTCTTATTCGATATACTTCTCGAGAAGCTCAATACACTTTTTCCACCGATATTTCAGAGCATTTGTACCTCTTGAGTAGAATTTCGCGTCTTTAGACTGAAAATAGGCATTGACAGCAGCCTTAACCTCTTCATTGCTGGAAAAACGCTTTCCACCGAGACTATTCTTCAAATGTCTGAAGAGGAAATAATCAGAGGGGGCCAGGTCTGGAGAATAGGAAGGTTGTTCAATAAGTTCAAACCTCAGTTGGGCCAGTTTTGCCGATGCTTGCCGCGCCTCGTGTGCTGAAGCATTGTCCTGGTGAAACAGGACAACCTTCTTCTGCAAAGCGGGCTGTTTCACCATAAGTTCTTGCTTCAGTCCTGGCAGTCCAACAGTCTTGCATAATATTCTCCCGTGATCGTTTTACCTCTCTCAAGGTAGTCGACCAGAATTAGTCCACGTTGGTCCCAAAAAACCGTAGGCATCATCTTTCCGGCCGATGCCGTTGTCCGCACCCTCTTCGGAGGTCCTTCACCAGGTGCACACCATTGGTGAGATGTTTCTTGGGTCTCGGGAGTGTAGTGATGGATCCAGCTTTCATCGAAGTTCACAAATCTGCGCCAAAAATCCGACGGATTTTTCGACATCTTTGTAAAGCGGAAATACGCGCGTCTTTTTGGTCTTGGTTGAGTAAATGCGGCACCCATTTTGCTCTGAGCTTTTTCATCTTCAAGTTCTCGTGCAGGATTATTTGCACACTACCCAAACTGATCCCCAAGGCCTCCACTATCTCTCTAATGTTCACTCGCTAATCTGCGGCAACGATTTTTCCCACTTTTTCCACGTGTTCCTCATCAGTTGCCGCTTTGGGCGTCCTGAACGTAGTTCATCCTCGGTGCTCCTGCGACCACTTCTTAACTCATTAATCCAGTTGGAAACAGTGGCAAAACATGGCGCAGAGTCACCGTACACCTCGTCTTACTCAGTTTTCACTTAGGTCGCATTCCAACCTTTGAAATAAAAATGCTTGATAACTACTCGAAACTCTTTTTTCTCCATTTTTCAAAATCACGCCGATACGTTGCACGGGAAAAGCGATCAAACAAAATCGCAACGGCCAATCACCATTATATTTTGACTGCTAGCAGTCGAGTGTTGCCGTTTCCAACAGCGGTGAAAGCGCGTCCATTTCGAATTCTGAAAAGCTCATTTTAAGAACCTGTTGAACTACCTGTATATATATATATATATATATATATATATATATATATGTATACATATGTATATATATACTTATGTATATATATATATATATATATATCAACCCGTACTTAAATTAAGAAGATTGTTATGTTAGGCATATATGCACATATACGTATAAATGTGTTTTCTCAACGTGCTTTTTAAGGGGGTTTAGCCGCATTCAGTAGATTAAATCGACGTAACAGTGTATCTCAGACTCTCTCACCTTAGACAAAACACAAACAAATGTGGACGAGAAGAATTACATTTATTATTAAAGTTGAGCTAGCTGGTATTTCTGAGGTGAATATTATCGCTCGTTACTGCTCGATCGCTCGTTGTTTTCCGCCTATTCCCTGATATGTTTTTTCCCCATGAATTCCGTACTCAAGTTTCTCTGATTCGCACATTGTGTAAATCTCCTCACGGGCAGCATCAGGCACTTGAAACTACCGGTGCCGCCTCCACCACGATCATAGGCGTAGCCAGGCTACATTTCAAAAAGACGCCATGATCGCCGACGATATCACGGATCGACGGTCCGTTTTGGTGGATCTCGGCGGCGAAAACTCGCGGCATGGAGAAGAAGCCTCGTTTAGTTGGACAAATGTCTGTCTCATCACAACTACGCCAGCGTAGCGTGCGCAGAGGGTGGGCGTCCAGTATAAACAACTAACAACAACAGCAGCAGCGGCTCAGTGTAGGTGAGCGAATGCCAGCCAGTGTGTATGTTCTCTGGCTCATCTTGGTAAGATTATACGGACGGCCGGTTATATCGAAAATCCATCGAAATGAACAAGTGGCGAGTACGTAAAGACCACGCCGCCGTCGCCACCACTGCTGTCGCTTCGCTTGGTGGGCTCGGGTAAAGAACTGGAGCCTGGAGGAAACACGATTTGGCTACACTTTTGGCTACGCAACGAACTGGTGAAAAATCTAGACCCATTTTCGCTTTTGTCTGCGTAGATACGCGCCGTGATTGAGTGGGCAGGTCTACATGCAGAGAAGCATGCGCACCTTCTTTTTTCCTCTTTATCCCCTTGGCCCATGGGATAAACATCTCATGGGGTGTCAGGTTTACGAGCCGAGAGGAAGGCCGACGATCAAATTCCCACCTCAGCGTCAGCGTGCAGAACGCTCACACAGACAACGCTAATGCACAAAATCCTCTTAGCCCTAACTATTTGGCTGTTCGATCGACGCGCTATGCTGAAGTCGATCTCATCGCTAGGTCAAATCTCGATTTGAGACTGCAAAAGATTATTCAATTAATGTATCAGACCCGAGTTAAGTCTATTGTCTATGCATCTGTATCCGAGACGGTGTGTGTGTGTGTATGTGCTGTTAATTCCCGACTTTGTTTTTATTTTTCGCTGGCTGGGATTGGAACCACAGTTGTGTGAAGCGAATAAACGTGTCTGTACTTCTGCATAGAATAACAATGCATATCTAGGCAAATACCACTTTTCCCACATTTCACGCACACACGCATACACAAACATTGGAACATAGTTTACGAATTTAGTTATAACCCTTTTTTTAAGTTGACACTTTAAAGCGAATAATTGTCTCCGCGCGACCGTGTAGTCACGGGCTCTACGCAGGCCACTGCTGTGTCCCCATACCAAACTGGACGCACACCTGCAGCCGCATTTAGTACAGCTCCTGTCGCAGTTTCTCTGCTCGTCGTATCCAGTTGAGCCCTGTGGCGGAGGAGACATATAGGTGCGCAGGTTCGATCCCCACCGTTGTACAGTTATACTTATGGGGGCCCGTCTATGAAGCAATGCGAAAAACAGTCCCGTGCACGTTAAATCTTGGCTGGGGGTCAGCCCGAAAATGATTTGTTGCTCTTCATATCCGCTTTGCATTCCCCTGCAATATGAGTGTCGTCGACATTGGCAGTCGATAATAATAATAATAATAATAATAATAATAATAATAATAATAATAATAATAATAATAATAATAATAATAATAATAATAATAATAATAATAATAATATAATAATAATAATAATAATATAGTAAAGGCACAAGGAGATTCATTAAAGAGCTTGGCGAGCGGATACAGGAGAACACAGGCGACCGACGAGAGAGCGAGTTCCTGCGGCAGTTGCTCTCGCTGGCGGTATGCAGAGGTAACGCTGCCTGTATAATCGGCTTAATGTTTTGAGAGGAAGAGACTGCTACCGAGATATTTAATTATATATTAATACATGTTCAGACCTCAAAATTGTATGATCAGCAATAAACAATAAAATAATAATAATAATAATAATAATAATAGAGTCGCCGACAGCCCATTTATACGAGGCAGGGCAAATCTTTCACGCCTAGCAGGGCAAATCTTTCACGAAAACTACAGCGAAGCATCGTCGTGGCGGCGGCCCAGTGAGCTGAAGCCCTGTCTGCTACTCGTTCTGCGTCTTCCCTTCTCTCCATATCGCTGCGGTACTCTCATGTCGTTCAACAACTCTCACACGGTCGGGTCAATAGACCCGCTTAGCATTTAGCAGTACTTATTATAGACGACTGCCGGTTTAATCGAATCATCATCACCTGTGGCCACTCTTCTCGCCGAGTACTACGATTGCGATTTCCTATTACTACTCGTCTTATGGCTCCTATTCGGAACTAGTAAGTAGTTCCGAATTGGCGAGCGCTGGCAGTTGCTCGAGATGCGTTCGTCTCGTCTTGGAGACGACCGACCTCACGTCGTGGAGAGTCTGGTTCTTGCTGAATGATGAGTCGTTGTTTAAGCGTTACTCACAGTCGTCGAAAACTGGCTCTCGTGGAACGTTGATAGTTTGCGGCCCGGCCCCACCGTGGAAGCCGAACAGTTAGGTGACAATGAAATTGTACCAAAACGGCACAGGCAGACTTTCAAATCGAAGCCGAAACGCCCACTCAACTCAGCCCATCGCGAGCACGCCATTCAATTGTGGGCTGATGACATTTCGCGCAATTCAAGGATTCCTACCTAGCTACCTACCTACCTTCTTCACCTTACCGTCTTCTTAACTCTCCCCCTGTTGTCGTATCCGCCTCGACCTTTGGAGGGCCGAGCCTTTCAGTCCGTAACCTGGCCGATTGAGAAACAACACACTAACGAGCTATAGCAGAGACACTCAGCCAAGACGACGACGGACGGACGGTGCTGACCGCCTGGATGCGAGCTTACTCAAGAAAGAACAGCGGAGAGTCGCCAGCTTCCCGCCGATTCTGAATGGGATTGCTGTCCGCGCCCCACCTCCTCTTCCTTAGCCTGGAACGCATGGCCAACACCGACCTGCAATGAGTCGGCAGACGAGAAAACGGTGTTGATGACACTTAACGATCCATTCTATTTGACTACAATAATTGCCCACAGTTCCTCTCCGATTTGGAACCACACAACCACGAGTAGAAACAGCGGCAGCAGCAGCAACAACAGCAGCTGCACCTTTACCACCCCCAACTTTGTCCCATCATCGCCGCCATCGTGTCCCATCATTGCTTATCATCACCACCGGCTTATGTTGCCGAAAGCGAGCCTATAGCAAGGATCAAGAGCAGATGGGAAAGGAATTGGGTACAGCAGGGCACCCTTCTTACTCTAATCGAGTCTGCGGCGGTTTGCTTTGCTGCCAGGTCGATCGCGTCGTTTTTGCTCGGCGACTCTTATATGATTTTATGAACTGTCATTGTTGTTGCTAATGTTGTTGTTGTTGTTGTTGTCGTCGTCGTCGTCGGAAAATAATTAAGAAAACGAAAGACGAACGCAATAAACAGAAGAAAGGAAGTTCGGATCGAGAAAAAAGGGAAGAAAGGGCGACGGAGAAAGGAGACAGGGAAAGAGAGAAAACGAAGAGATGAAAACGAGGGGGAAGAAAGAAAGCGTTTCCCGTTAGACGTTCGTTGAGTTTCGACGGATCATAGTTAGCAGGAGGTGGTTACACTGACGACTGAGCCATCGAGTGAAATCGATCTGCTGAACCGCTTCTTGTTGAATCTGAATGAATGTGTCTGATCTGTATTACTACCACTGGCATTACTACGGTATTTAGTACTACCTGCTACGGCTGTTACTATTACTGCAACGGTGATTTTGCGCAACGAAGTTGTTGCTCGCGCGCATAAAGTCACCGAAAGCACAGGACTCGTTTCGATTGAGCCTGCGAGCGCACCGTGAAGAACCCACCGTGCATCCGTCGTGCCGACCATTGTGACGGGCGTCAGGAACGTTTCGGGCGGAGGAGTCGGCGGGCGGCACGGCGTCGTGCTCCCTCTTTTTCGGCTCTTAGTGTTAGATTCTAGACAGGTCAACCAACCCAAAGGGTGGGCTTCAAGCGCGCCTTCGGACAACAACAACAACGACACGACGCGATCATCGCGAAATGGCTACCTCATACCGAGACTCCTTCCTTGCCGCGCCGATATCTTCGAAGTGTATTGTCAAGCCGTAGCCCTGTGTATAGTTGCACAACATATATGCGCGGATAGATGTATTATCTATCATTCGCTTGACATGCATACTTCATGCATACACATCATCCTTCTATATTGACGCCGCGGCTAGACTAGCAGCACGCTGCCGCGGACATGCTGAGATATTTAGGGTTAGTCAACAGTTTCTGTGGCAGCATGGTGCGGACTTTCCGATGTATGGTTTATTATCGATTATCTCAGTGAGCATCGCGAAAAGAACGGCTTCAATCAACAACAGGCATCGGACCGGCGATACCCCAGTATAATGACAATAGTGACCACCGCACTATTTCTCTAGACCACGCGACGACGCCCCAAATATATATTTATATTTTTATTTATATATATATATATATATATATATATATATTCGCAATAACATTACATTTCAAGATGGTACCTAATTTCAATACAATTCATTCATTTTATACAATATAAACACTTCAGCGACCGTCCCACCGGGCGAAAAAGTGCAAAAACCGCCGATGCTTCTGGCAGCTCGCTGCGTATATTATATATATATATATATAATATATATATATAGCAGCGTGGACACTATCATCGGACCTCACAGTATCACTCACAGGCGGTCGTCTGCATTTTGCGCCAGCCAGCCACGGTTTTCAAACACCGATGCGGACGATCGGATCGCTTTATGGACGGTTCGCATTTGCGAACAGAATCGACGGCGACCATTATTTTCGTCCGGGCATCATTGTTGTCGCTGTTGTCGACAATCGATCACATCTGCTGCGCAAACATCCACGCCCGCCTGTCGCTCGCGTGTCTTGCGGGGCGTCCTGGTGCGTGTCCCGACGGTGCGTGACGTCTTGCCACCTCGCTACGAGTTGTACAGCCAGCACGGGGCACGATGATAGCGAATTCGTTGGCACACAGACAATGTCAGTGGCGCTGTGAACGGCGACCGGGGGTGAGAAACAGGGGTATACAGATATGTACAACAACAACAGGGAACAACGAGCGCGGGCTCGAAGGAGCTTTGGGGAACGCAACGCGTAGAGGACGATACAACCTGACGTCACAGTGGCAACAACAGTAACGGCAACAATAACAACAACAACAACAGTAACGGCAACAACAACAGTACCAGTAGCAGCAACAGCAACAACAAAAATAGCAACATCAACAACAACAGTAGCAACAACAAAGTTGACGGAACACAGTCTACGACTCCATATGGCTTTACTACAGTGACTGCATCTGCTGCTGAGGTTGCCTCTGTTGTTCATGCCGCTGCTGTGGCAGATCCCCATTGACGCGATCACCGGCAGAAGGACAACATCTGTTGTTGTTGTTGTTGCTGCTGGTGCTGTAGTATCTCGTAGACGGCTAAAGACTTCTTTCTCCCCCCCCTCCCTTCCCCCATGCCCCGCCAGCCGCCAGCCCGCCCACATCGGAGACGCTGAGGTGCGTGCCTACCGAGAAAAGCGACCGTCAGACGCGCACGTACGTGGACATGCGTGGGCCGTAGGGGGGCGTGGGCCGTAGGGGGGCATGGGCGTGCAATGAGGCAGCCATCTTGAGGCGGGAACCCTGGCGGTGGCGGCGGCGGCGGCCGCTGTATCGCCGAGGAGCTGCTGCCTTCCGTATCGCGCGGAAGGCGGAGTCCCGGCCCGTCCCGGCCACTTCGGGTAGGAGAGTTGGCTGCATGGAATGCTGCTGCTGCTGCTTCTTCTGCTGCCGTAGTCGACCTCGTGTCGACATCGGGCGGAGCAACCCGCCATCATCAACAGGCCACTGCCACCTCTTTGGTCGCTGGTCGTCGAGGCCTTCTGCCGATGGCCTCCTCTTCTTCATCTTCCTCTTTTTCTTCTTCATCTTCTTCTTTTCTGTCAGGTCCCTCGTTGCGTTTTCCGTCGCTGGTGCTGCTGCTGCTGCCGCCACCGCCGATAGATGATGTTGCCTGCCTTTGGTTTCTGGTCTCTGTTTTCGTTTGGAGGCCGCAGCAGCAGCAGCATCAACAGCAACAACAACCACAACAACAGCATCAACAAAAGCAATAACAACAACAGCAACATCAACAACAACAGCCGCAGCAGCAGCAGCAGCAGCAATAACAGCAACAACATAAACAACAAGTTTCTCCTCTCGCCGATGTTGCTGAGTGATGACGGCGACGCATCTTGGCCAACCGATTTACCAACCCCGACAAACAACAAATCTTCGAAAGAAGGAGCAGGCCACTCCGTCATCATCTCCCCCCCCCCCCCCTGACGCTCGTCTTCCTGTCGCCGCTACTACTGCTGCCCTAGCTTAAACTCCTCCGAGTCGACTCCTTGGTATTGTCCTTCCACTTTCTTCCGGACCCCTTGCCCTTGTTTTTTCTTGTTTGTGTTTTTCGTCACCGTTCCTGTTATTGTTGTTGCTGCTGCTGCTGCTGCTGTTGTTATCGTCGTTGTTGGCGTTCTCGCTCACCCGGCTGGCCGGCATCTCTTCCTAAGCGAATCTGCTGCCGGTACGTATGTATTTCTGCCAGCCTACTTGCTTTTCTGTATATCTATATGTCTGTCTGCCTTTGCGCCTGTCCATCCATTCGTCCGTCAGTGCGTCTGCCAGTTCCTTTGGAGTCAGGACCATCACAAGCATCAACAGCATCAGCAGCAGCAAAGGCAGCAGCAGAAAGACTAGCTGCGTGTGATGCTAAGTCGCAGTCTTATGTGATCTCGTGCGTGCGGCAACCAACCGACCGCCTGCTCTCGAGTAGTAG
This sequence comes from Dermanyssus gallinae, assembly GCA_003439945.1. Taxonomy (NCBI): domain Eukaryota; kingdom Metazoa; phylum Arthropoda; class Arachnida; order Mesostigmata; family Dermanyssidae; genus Dermanyssus; species Dermanyssus gallinae. The sequence goes on from QVRM01001623.1 coordinate 43,790, forward strand.
CAGTTGTAGTAGTAGTCGTAGCAAGTGTGGTAGGTAGCTGGTGGGTGGCCATGAAGTGGCAGCGGATTGGATTCCATCTTCTATCCACTCGGAGAGCGTAGCGGACACAGCCGTCACCACCGCTCTGCCAACTGGCTGGCAGCCAGCAGCCAGGCAGGCAGTTGCCATTGGGCTGGCCTATCGCCATTGAACACACCTCCGCCGTGCGTCCTCATCGTCCTCATCGTCGTCATCGGCGGCGTCCTCGGCGTCGTCGGGCGCGGGCTGTTCTTCTCATCGACCGCGCCGCGGCACGCTGCCTTCGCCCGGGTGCAATGGCCGCTTCAGAGCCGGAACAACAAGGGGGGTGCGCCCTTTGCCCACACTCTCGTCCTGTTGTTTGGGACGCTTTGCGCCTCTAACTCCTTCCCAACGACCCGAACCTGCTCTCCGCCCCCTCCGCCCGCCCGGCCACCACCACCACCTTCTCCTCTGCTGGCCCGTCGCCGCTCCCGTGGCTGAACCAACCCTGAGACGATTCCCGCCACGCCTTTAGTCGTCATCCATAGAAAGAGGCACGAAAGAAAGAACGAAATAAGGAAGGAAGCAAGCAATGCAAGCACGACCGACGCCACGGACGCGCGCGCGGAGACCGTGAAGACCAAGCAAGAAACGCGCAAGAAAAATCAACATCACTTGCCACCGAAAACAACACGGAGAGCAACCGAACAGCGGCAGCAGCAGCGATAACGGCGACGACAGCCGCAACCGTTGCGACACCAACAACAATAGGAACAACAACAACACCAACAACAATAGGAACAACAACAACAACATCAACAACAACAATAGGAACACCAACAACAACAGGAGAATACGAGCATGACAACACTTATGACAACCTGTAGCAGAACAAATTGCACTCGATTCATATAAGCTTGTATTTAAAACATCGCCCTAAAGAGGCTCTTTACGAGCAAACACGAATTGTGAGAAAACAATGAGGCACATTACGAATTATGATACGTGCATACATATCACGAAATTAAATCGATTGTTCCTACTGGAGGCAAGATAAAGTTACGTCATATATATATATATATATATATATATATATATATATATATATATATGTCGTAACTACACGCATACAGCAAAAGCGACTCAATTGCAAATTAAATATCCTCAGATAAAATTTTAAAGGCATAGTACCATGCCATCTGGCTTTTATGGAGCAAACCGTGCCGTGGTCGATAGCTTAGAGGATAGGAGGATCGAATGGCCCAGCGAGTAATCAATTCATAACGTTGTCGCTGTCGTTGTGGCGTTCGATAACAAGACGATACGGGCGGGCACCAGCACTAGCAGTAGTAAGTTAGTAGTACAAACAGTTCAAGCACCATGCAGTTGTACGCAACTATATGTAACAAACGTCCATAAGCGTAACGTATTGCGTGGTCAATCATTGTTCTGTTATTGCTACTGGTGTCGTTGATGTTGCTGCTATTGCTACTGTCGTTGCTGCCGCTGCTGCTGTTGTTGTTGATATTGCTGCTGTTGTGTTTGCTGCTGCTACTGCTGTTGCTGCTGTTGTTGTTGTGACGATTCCTGCAGCGGATCGTACTATTTGCTACTGCCATCAAAGTCAACATATCTGTATTCGGCGTAAACGATGCAACTCTACAAAACCTAACCGAAAGATATGCACTTGCGTATATGGCTCCCCGTGAAGCAATGCAGTAGAGATCATCGGCGATCATCACCATTCTTCAAACCAGCACCGTCTTCAGGAGCACCGCCGTATTCATCCATCCGAATCGATGCTGCTGCAATCTCGCACGGCCGGCAGCCGCCGTACCGAAAAGCTGAGCAGTTGGCATTGCTATTTATCTTCTTTATTGTTGAAGTTTTCTCTGTGCTGCGGCTGCTGCTACAGTTGTTTTTCTTTTCTTGTTTTATTTTCTTCTGAAACTAGGTCTTGCACGGCGCATGCGCGGCTGTCCGCCCTTTTGTCAGCCTCTTCCTGGACGGAGCTTCTCTCCCACTCAACAGGGGTCTATCGTCATCTCCTCCTTGTTGTTGTTGCTGTTGTTGATGTTGTTGTTGTTGTTTCTTTTTGTAGCTTCGCGGTAGTTCTTTCTCCCAGTTGTTTCCTATTTTTGTTTCTTTGCTTTGCTTTCGCTCTCTCTATCTCTCTCTCTCTCCTTTATGTTTCCTCGTTTCCTGTGAGGTTTCGTGTGTGAGTGTATGTGCAGTGTCAGCGAGAAAAGAGAGAGCTCCAGCTTTCGTTGCGTCTAGGTGTTGTTGTTGTTGTGTTGTTGTTGTTGTTGTTGTTGTTGCTGTTGCTGTTGTTGTCGTTCGCCAGATTCTGCCGTCAAGTAAACAGGCCAAATCTAATGGCCTGTGCAAAAACGTGCACGGCTGCCTGCGAATGGCCGGTTTGTCTGCCGCGATCCGTACCCGCTTCTGCGAGTCGATAACACTCACACTGCTCACTGCTGCTAAAACTATTCGAAACTCCTGCAGAAAGGGGCGGCAAAAAACTGGCGCAAATCAAAGTAAAAAGCGATTTGTCGTCGTCGCCGTCGTCGTCGAATTCGTTCGCATTCGGGCGCAGGAAGCAAAGCGCGGTTGGCTGGGAACGCACGCAAGAGACACTACCTGCGCACCGCACGGAGCCGTAGAGACGATGGGTAAACCAGTCGACTAGCAAACGAGAACGCACTTTCTGGCCAAAGGTAGATAGATACTCGTTCCCGCAGCGCCAGCTGTATGGATCGAATAATGACAGTATATAGAACCAACACGAGCGCTCATTGACCTTTTGTACTATATATATGTATATATATATATATATATATATATATATATATATATATATACTCGTATATATATATATATATATATATATATACATATATATACACATATACTATTCTTCTTGACTCAGCTATTTCCCTACCTGTTTTTCCGCATGTTTATTTGCGACCAAATAGGGGATGTGCCAATGTGTAAACCGTCTTGTGAAGATGCGTTGAGATTATGACAATCTGGCTGCTTTTTCTTTTTTTCTTTCCACACACCTCAGCGCCTCGTCTCACAAGCTGGCACACAAGCTGGCTCGATAAGCCTTATCAAATCTTTCCCGACTGGCCGTTTCCCTGGACTGTCTGTAGTGTTAAAACGGCGTTGAACCATTGTATCGTCTCCGTTGAGGTCACTATGTGGTCGACCAATAAAAGTTCAGTGCGTTCAAGCAATGTGCAGCGTGTTCCTTCTACTCGAAGCCTACCCGTACTTAGCTGTTCGACAATGGATACAGCCAAATCCAGACAAATTCGAGGCAGCTTTTTAACATCGGTCGGATGCTTTGTTCAACAATGACCGCAACGTTGAAAAGAAAAAAGTTTGTAAGTCGTGAGCAATTCACTTATCATTGTATGTAGATGACTGGTAGGGCATTTAATAGCAACTCGCTACATCGCTACAATTTCAACAACATGACCCTTCACAGCAAACGCTAACTACTAAATAACTATATAATTATGACGCTTATTTTCACCTTTGTTAGGTACATTGTAAAACTTGTGTTAGTATACACATTACTGTTCCGTATTCAAATATACATCGAGGACAGTCTCCTTTCCGATGTACTCATGATAAAATAATACGCTATTGGGACCCCCTCCATTAGAGCGAGACTCCCTAGCGAAGTCACTTCTGGGCATGACGCTGCGTAGTACCTAGCGCAAAAGTTCCCGCACCTACTGCAAATACAGGTATCACACGGGACATGAAAACCTAATGTTCCGCAGAGAGAGTGTTGATACCCATGAAGCGCAAAACATGTTACTATATGCCTATTGGTCCTGTTAAGTCCTTTCTATGCGTCGTTGGTCATTGCACCCGTATCATAAAATTCAGGGTCGATTTCTGCCGTCTTCCGCTCCCAAAAGCTAATAAACTCTAAATAAGCTGAAGTAGTCGAAAGGTCGAAACGTCGTTTAAGATCTTCTATAAAAAGCGGCGTGTCACCCAAGAGGTAAACAAATCTGTTTTGTGTTGAGCGGTGCAGCCCCATGACACGTTTGAGAAATGCTGGCTTTATAGGATTGAGCACCTCAAGCTGCGACGCCAACAAGTACTCCCAGATCACTTAAATTCCGGCAAGCAACAGGTGCAACTTTCTCGAACAAGGCCATTGCTGCTTGTAGCGATCGCTTCGATGGCGTCTGCACCCCAACACTCGCAACCAAGGCTCGCCTGAATCTGTCCTTAAGGTGCTCTTTGAAGCATCGGCCGTTGGTAGGTAGTACCACCCCCAAGTACTTGAAGCTATTCACATACTCAAGGGTCATTGGCCCTATACGAAATGTGTCGGATTCGGCTAGTCGCCCTCTTCGGCGGAATTTCATAGCTTCAGTTTTATCAAGGTTGATTGTCAGGCCGGTGTCTTGTACGTACGTGGAGAGTCTTTTCAATGCCTGTTGGACATGAAAACGACTTCTTCCGAAAATGACAAGGTCATCTGCATAAAGCAACGTTTTGACGAGAGAAGTAGATTCTTGGACTCGGGAGGGCAAGTCATTCAGCAGCACGGAGAATAGCAGAGGACTCAGATTATCGCCCTGCGCGACTCCGGTTGTTTGGGCAAACGGCGGGAGCTGGGACACGCCGTTATCGATACTCACTAAGTTTTCCTGAAGCATAGCCTTGATTAGCCGAAGCATGTTAAGCAGAACTCCGCACTCAACAAGCTTTACCAGATTCTTGTCTCTAGGCGCCGTGTCGACCGCAGATTTGAAATCGAACGTGAATCGTTTGAATCCGCCCACCTACCAACACTGTGATCGCCTATGTTGATGCTCTCTTCGGAACGCTTCACCCCCCCCCCCCCGCTCAGTTTGGAGGCAAGTAGGCTTTTGCGATTTAACTTGCGCCGTTGAAAGGCAGAAAGGTGGTAGAGCGCACCGAACTGGAAAATAGGAAGAAATTCGACTCAATCGCCACCAATCGTACTTGGAATGTAGTAGGTATATATATATATATATGTATATATAAACCGAGCAAGATGGTTTAGTGGCAAAGCCTTTGCCTTGCATTCGGGAGGACTGGGTTCGAGACCCAGACCGGCTACTCTTAAATTGCTTTGCATGGTTTCCAATTTAGACAAGGTTAATGCCGGAGTGAATTAAACATTAGCCATGACATGAAAAAAACCGTACACGGATATTAGCTTTACGGAAAAACGTTAAAAAAACATATATATATATATATGGATATATAATGTTTGGCTGGTGACGACGGCGAGTTTGCACTTATCGACGAGCTAAACTGTTGTGCGCCTCCAGAATCAGGCAACTAACTAGTTAGTCCCTTTTGTCGCAGGACGGAGAAGTGGTCGTATCGCCGCCACGTCCACAAATCTTGCCCAACTCGAACGACTCACTACTGGCGGGCCATGGCGAGTGCGCGGACAGACGGGCACGCGCTCTAAGCTCCCGTTCACATCATTCGTCGTCTCTAACTCTAATTAGAACAAGCACAAAGCTCTTGTGTCATGGTACCCCTTGCTTGCTTGCCATCCCGCCGCCTCTCCCCCTCTTCCCCCTGCTTCTGCTTTTGGTCGGTCCTCGAGCACATGTGTGCCATGAAAGCAGTCATCATGTCCTAGTGCTATTAGCAGTGATAGTAGTAGTAGTAGTAGTAGTTGCACTTAGTTGAAGTCATAGTGGGGATCATTGTAGTAGTGAAAGTACTAGTTTGTTCCTTTTCACTACTGGCTGGCTAACGAAGCCGCCTCGTTGCCACTCTGCTCCTCTCTGTCCGCCGATAACCCCAGCTCCAAGGCTGTTTCTGGTCGTCGACCTGGCTGGCTGTCTGCCTGGCGTGCGTGCAGGTTTGCCGGGCCACCGTACCATCGAGCAAAGCTGCTCATCGCTTGCCATCATTGAAACATTTTGTGTCCAACTCTCTGTTGATGTTGTTGGTGTTGTTGTCGTTGTTGCCGTTGTTTTTGTTGTCGTTGTTGTCATTATTGCCGTTGTTGTTGTTGTCGTTGTTGTTATTATTGCCGTTGTTGCCGTTGTTGTTGTTGTTGTTGTCGTTGTTGTTGGTGGTGGTGCCGGTGTTGTTGTTGTTATTGTTGTTCATTATTGTTGTTGTTGTCGTCGGCGTTGTCGCTGCTGATGCTACTGCTTCTGCTCTTGCAATTCGCCACTATAGCGCACAAGGCACTGCTGTGTCTAACTACGCCTGAGACGCCTACATTTAACCGGCTTAAGCACGTGGTGATAACAAAGAGCCCGCCTTCCCGCTCACGCAGTATTACTACTGTGCTGCTTATTGGTTGTCGACTTGGTCTACCGGTTCATGGATTAACTTGCTACAGGCGAATTCCTGCTCTCAGCGATTAATAATTGTGAACAAAGCGATATAGCATTCCAGCCTCGAGCATTCAATAGAACGGACCTCCGCGAGTTTGCACCACCCGTCAATCTATGTATCTACTTAAGCGTAAAGCAGTAATCAACAAGCGAAAGCACTAATTCTAATGATGATAATACAATTAACCCATATGCAAATATACAGAATCAAAACGTGATTTCTTTGCGAAACTGCATTACAAATAGTCCAGAATTAACCAGACAATCAAATCATCTGCTAGTGGCGCCGTGGTTGGCTTCACTCGGTGGCGATGGTGGGCTCATTTGTCGACCTAACGAGGCGACGCTGTGTGGTTTACGCCGTGTGACTCAGTGAGTGGATAGTGTAATGATAATGATGATAATGATGCCGATGATGATGGTGATAATGATGATAATGATGACGATGATGATGGTGATGATGACAGAAACCTGCCTGTCTTTGCTGCCGAGACCGTGGGAGGGGAGAACCTGTCGATGGCCTGCTGGCCACATCAGCATCCTACCCTACGTTGCATGCACCTCCCTAGGGCGCGACTTTGGTTAACGTCGCCTGGCTTGTCATTGCCACTTTGGCCTTTGGCTCTTTTCCACCAGCGCGCGCGCGCGAACGACGGAGAGACGACACCCGCCCGCGACAGCTCGGTCGACCAGCTCGGGTTATCACAAAGCAACAGCGAGCGCGTCCTCTGGGCAGCGCGTATACAACCGGCGACAAGTGCCAAACGTAGGAATAGGCCCATTTTGCTGCTAACCCTACCTCTAACTCTTCTCAAACGTCTCTCTCCCTGTCACATACGTTTTATCTTTTCTCTGTTTCTCTTTCTTTTAACCTTTCTCTCTCTCTGGCCTCTCTGTTTCCTGTCCCACTTCATGCTGTGTAGGTCAAAGGCAGTCTAAACAAGTCCTGCCGACCTACAGCTACACTGATGTCGGCACCTGCAGGAGTGGCGCCAACAGAAGCAACAGTCGCTTAGCATAAGCAGCAGCAACAATAGCAGCAGCAGCAGCAAAGAGATCGTGCAAGCGACCGCTCGTCCATCTGCCGACCCGTTTGCCTATTCTTACCCAGACAGACAGACGGGCGAACAGACCCACATACACAGGCAAACCAACCGACTAAGTTAGCCAGTCATTACGATTAAAACTCGAATGTCTTGCCTAGAATCCCACACTACTTGCCACTGCCTGCCCCAGGAGTCCCACAGTGCTTGCCTAGAAACCCACCAACTGTTTGTTTAGAACTTCACATTGCCTGTTCAGAAGCCCACATTGCCTATCCAGAACGCCACATTGCCTATCTAGAACCCCCACTGCCTGCCTAGTACTCTGCGATGCCCACCCAAAACGCTACACTGCCCCTCCAGAGCTTCTGACTGCCCTCCCAATAATTTAAGTGTCTCCTCTGAATTCTACGCTGGCTACGCAGAACTCTACGCTGCCTCCTCAGAACTCTATGCTGCCTCCTCAGAACTCTATGCTGCCTCCTCAGAACTCTCGACATTGCCTACTCAGAACACGACACTGTGGGCCCAGAAGTCGGCATTGCTACACTAGAACGCTACGTTTCCTCCCCTCCCAGTCCAGTCCCAAAAATTCAAAACCCACCATCCCAACCTGCGCTACCGGATAGCGCTCGGTTGAGCTAAAACGGCTGCGCTGTCGTCATATAGTAGTATAGTAGCCGCCGTTGTCACTGTCGTTTCTGTTGCTGTTGCTATTGTTGCTGCTGCTGCAGTCCAAACGCTTGCAACTCGTTGTCTTCTTGCTCGACCTGCTTAGTTGAAGGAGGATTCGTGGTCGGAGGACCACTGTCGCCACATCCTACCTGCCTACCTACCAACGTACCTCCCTCCCTCCCTCCCGACAGTTTTCGCTCGTTCGGTGTCCTTCTGCCTACGTTCGTTGTCCCCCTGCGCTCCATTGCAAACCCCGCAGAGAGCAAAACTCTGTCAAAAGTGTTGTTATCGTTGTTGCCTGTCGTTCGTTTTCGTCGTCATCGCCGACGTAGCCTAATCTTGGCACCCAACCTAGCCACTCATCCAAACCCCCGACCGCCGCCAGTGCCCTCGCCCCCCCCCCCCCCCCGACTCACACCTCCAACGCTATCCACCGCTAACCTGCGTTGTTCATTTTCGGCCAACTTAGCTTTGCTCATCGTCGGCTGCTTTGGCTCCAATTTGGCTCACACTCGCGTCCACTACACTGCAACCCCGGCTATCCTCTTTCTCCTGATTCCTCTGACTACTGACTTCTACAACGTCGATAGCTACAATTACCACCACTCCAGAGCCACGACTGAGCGCGCGCAGTTGGCGCCGCTTCTGCGCGCTGTTTCCCCCCACCTAGTGACGCCTGCGTCTGATGGTGATACACGGACGGGACCGACGGGACGGCGGGACATTCGTAGGTGGACCTGATCATGTTGTCGGGTCTCTTCCCCTGCCTCTCCTTCGATGCACGCACGAAGGGGACACAGAGGGGAAGAGTGAAGAGAGGAGAAACGCCGAGAAAAAGAAGCGACAGGCAATGAGGGGGCTGCTCGAAACGTAGCTCCAACAGGCCAAATGAATTTACTTTCTACTTCCCACACAAACACTCACAGCAAGATATACAGGCAACCCACACAATACTTCACACATAGACACATACACGCACACACATACGCATACATACTCGTGTTATTCCTCCTGTTCTGTTCTCTTCCTCGTTCACTTTCTTGTGAGAGTCCGGTCGACATTACCCATCCAGCAGGCAACGATGTTTCGTCCGTCGTCGTTGTCGTCGCCGCTGCCGCCGCCGCTAACTCATTGCGTCGGCCGCAAACTTATCCTCGCCCAGCCCGTTGGGCTATACTCGTGTATTCAATTTCGACCTCCCCCTTCCCAGCCCGAGTCCACCGTCATGATTGTCGAGCTGTCGGCGGCGGCGGTGCAGCCTCATTGCGAACTCATTGCCACTGAGCTCAACGGCAAACAGCCGCTGATCTGTTGCCCTTTACGTGGTCTCCACCCGATGTTGCGGCTGATCGTGATGTTGCTGCTTCTAGTGTCGCTGCTTCCGCTACCATCTGCTTAGTCACTAACCTTTCGCTCGTTTGCTAGTATTGTATAAAGGGCCCTGAACGACAACGACGACACTAGTAACAATAAAAACCGGAGCAGCAACAACAACCTTCAACAACAACAACAACAACTTTACACAACAGCAACAACAGCCGTTGTTGTGTTCGAAGGCGAGCTCTTCTAGTACAGCTCGACGTAATTGAGAAGTGCGCCGTTCCGTTGGCCGAACTTGATGTTCTTTTTAGAGCCACTGTTGTGTGCATGGTAATGCGAAGCAAATTGTGCCGCCGAAATTGACACGAGAAGACTCGCAGTTCATGGCGATGATGACGATGATCATGATAATCTTGTGCTGTCATCTCTGTTGATCTTTGGTTAATTTTAAATCAAGTTTACTCATTAGTGTTTGGACTGAAACTCATTATTTTCAGATCATACGTTTTACATAGGTATGTGTAAAAAAAACTTGGCATCGGCTAGCCATACCAATAAAGTACATCTTGTGAGTTACTAAGCGTGACATTACGTACACACTAAGTCACATTCTCTGCAAATATATCTATAATTTAACTCGTAATCGCCATCGGTGCGGCAGACAGCATGATGCATATCGTGTATAGATAGCTGCAATAACACATGAGAAATGATTTGTTTTTGCATTACTTTTTTTTGGCGTTCGTTAGCGTTGTCTCAGTTACAAGCAACTGTGCACCAGTTTAGGCCATTTTTACTTCAACCGCAACAAAATGAGTCTCCATTTAAGGTTAGCGACTAAAGGCTTGTCCCACATGATTTATTTACATCGTATGGCGCAGTAAAAGCGCCAACTTTATATCGAACAAAGCCAAGACGATGCTAAGCAAAAGCGACTGCGGGTTTTCGATTATCTTTATCGATACAATAAGGGGTCTCAAGTTTGCTTTCCGTAATAGAATAATCTAGAGAGTTAGGGCAACATATGTGAAGCGATTCACGTACTTCGACGGTTGACCGTGTAGGTGAGGGACGTCAGCTGCAATTAGCCATCGCGTTTTACTTCCGTTAGCTTCAGTTTTTTTGTTTGCTGATTGAATGGCCCACTTCTTGGACATAACAGCTGCCAACTACCGACAACCAGATACGAATGCAGCTGGGTGATAGCAGTTTGCTCGTTGGCAATGATCAAGCTATAATATTTTTTTTACATATAACTTCATTTATTAAGAATACAAGTGAAGCGACAATTGTCTCCAGAGAACGTGTGCACTGGGAATATTACTCTATCTCATAAAGAGTGGGTTGGGATCTATTCAGCAGCGTGCCGCGGACGGACGCCGCGTTCCCGCGTTGGACTTCGAGGTCGAGGCGCTGTCTCAAGAAAGCCGCAGATCTCTTGTCTCCGGTTGCGAGGTTCAGCTGCTCGCCGACTCTGACAGCTATAATATTGTATATAATTGAATATAGCATCGGTTGGGAAACCCTTGCCCGTAGGTATGATGCTTGGCAAGCATGGTCTCCACTCATCGATTGATGATGAATCTCATAAGGGTTAAGGAGGCACAATGCGGTCACGAATACGTTAATTGTGAGTACCATCTTGGCCCAGGAGCTTTGTTGTTTAGTAGGCGATGTATTGCTTCGACCACTTCATAAACAGTGAAATATTTATATACTTGGTCCTTCCGTTGCGTGTCTTCTTCCGACCATGCGCTGTAATACGTTGCCCTGGAGTGCGGGATTCGGTCCGTTGAGCACATAAATGTGCATCAATGTCAAGCAAGTCCACCTGCGGTGGCTGGGCGGCTGGCTCGTGTTGGGCCAGACACACACTGTTGCACATTTGTAAGGTGCCTTCTCTGCTTTCCTAAACCTGGTTGCTTATTTGGCTTCTCATGAGAGGACTTTTGAATGTCGAACACTAAAATATTCTATAACTACCCTAAATACCGAAATCGCTTATCATTTTCGAGTCGATTAGGATTTTCGTCATCTAGCTTCAGCTCCAACCGGTCAGAAGAGCTTCAAGTACCCCACACTAATAGACCAGTTATTCAGCGATGTCCTTTGGCAAGCTTTACACACAACTCGCGTATTTAATACATTGGCAGCTAACCGTTTCGTCAGTTTGTCCTCAAGACGAGCACTAGCCGCAAGCTGGAGCTTAAACAAGGACACCACCGCACAAACGCTAATGGAATAGCGCAAATACACTCCTCTTGAAATCTGCTAATGGGACGCATTTGTAGCTCTTATGGCAGTCTATAACACGGCATTGCTAAACAAAAAATAAACAAAAAATGCTAAACCTGGGGGGAATACAACATTTCATGGGTGTGTAATAACGATTGAATACCATGTCGGTGAGATTCGAATTTCTTCAATAATATTATTGCAACTTTGTATGCAGTGCAAACCGTTTTATCGACGTAGGATTGTGGAAGATTCTTCTAGGTTCGTGTTCATGGTGAAGCCCATGAAGTGAGTCGCGGGTTACAAGATACCGGTTGGGTTGTAATGATCTTTGCCAGTCATGCGTGACCATTGCTAGTGACTTAAAAAAGCTTCCGCAAATCCGCGAAACTTTATTAATGAAAATTTCCTTGAGTATAAGCCAAGCAGGGTCCTTTAATGAGGGTCGGCTGTCAACTTCGCATGTCTTGCCGTTCCAAAGAAAAACGTCGTTTCCATTGTCGGCGCGATAAGTTGTTGAAATAACTATTGGCATCACTTTGTAGATAAGATGTTCCCACATCAACGTATGGTTGACCAGCCATTAGAATACGAATTTGAATGACAGCGGCGCGCCGCTCGGAGCCTCCGGTCGTTACGCGGGTAGTTTCGTTTTGCTTCAACCTGTCGTTGTTGAATCTTCACAGCCTCATAGCTGCTCGTGCCTCTGTTGCATGGCCACACACAGTACATCTTATCAGCACAAAAATGATTACTGAGTTACAGGCATCACACTGGTATGTCACACCCTGGATTTACCATCCTGCACACACACAAATAGACGTGTTTTCTCGGAGCTCGATATGCACAGATTCACATTCCTTGGCGCAACTGGTATGAAGTGGTATTTTTCATCCAAGTCAGAGATTTTGCAATTTCAACATGTTCAGCCACCCGCCCTGACCTGGTGACGCTGTGCATTAAGTATGACGGAGCCACTGCACATTATGACCGTGGCATCCCATGCCAGGCAATTGCCCTTAGACCATGGCGGGATGGTGCCGCCGTCGGGTCTTTTGTCGTCTTCGAAGCACAGGCTGAGCTCCAGGGAGCCTGATATGCCGGCTTCACGAGGAGCCTTTATTAGGATCGCGTTGATTTTCGTGTCTGGGAGTCCTACTAGGATCTTAGTGCAGCTTGAAGGGTGCAGCCCGTGCGTATCCGCTTTATCCACGCGTCCTGCATTCATATGGCTCACATATGGGCGCGGAAGGAGGTGTTGTCCAGCATGGTGCCCAGCTGCGGTGAAGGAAATGCCCTTAGGAAGCCACTGTTGAAAGCCTCATAAATACCGCTCTCTCTCTCTGTCGAAGATTGGATGTCATTTAAGATCTCGCGAGCGGTCGTTTGACACCTGTAGCCGTCAAGCATATGCTGCGTAGGGTGCTTCTCCCAGAGGCTAGGACCTTTTGATTGTCTAGTTGCCAGCTCAGCTTCGTCCCTCGTTCCGCGGAGAACAGAACGGACATTGGGGGTTAACAACGTCTCTGATTAATATTCGACTACAATTATAGGTCGACGTTCTGCTTCATTGGGTGTAAGGGTACCGTGTTTATGCGGACAGTCCAAGTGAAGCGGCAGTAGTCAGTAGAGCCGCGAGCAATCAGGCTCACCGCTTCCCGCCCGCCGCTGCTAGCTGTAAATGCATTAGTGGCTAGCTTGGTGGTTACGTCTAAATCATAGCTGTAGATGAGATCTGCTTGCAACGCAACTACAGCGAAACATTTACGATAGACTTGAAGCAACAGCAGGTGACGCCAGCAGTGGCCCATTATACTCCCAAGACTGTCAATACTCAGATCTATTTGGATGTGCGAGCACGACTGTCCGCTGATGCGTTCGCAGCTCATCCATCAGTCGCTGCCCTGCCGAATACCGTCGTGGGGCGCGACTTTGCAAGATTTTAGTTGGGCAACCTGCCGCGTGCCACCGAGCGTGCGCTCACCACGTGGGTCGGGGGTCAGCAAGGGTTCGACAGAGCTAAGAAGGCGTGCTGCTCCTTTCAATAGGTTTAGCGTAGTGGCAAACCAGAGCCAGATAGGGGTGAGGTAACTTTCAGCTGGCTTTAAACATGATCACCATCTGCCCCGGTGGTGATGCCAGCAATAGAACATGCAGCGAAGCTCTTCTACCTGTGAAAGCTGTGGCGTCCAAAGATACCGGGTCCGATGTTTGTATATCGGCTTGTATCTGTTCGCCAACGAGAAGCTTGGATGCTCCCTCTGGTAGAGTCTCAAATTACACAGATGCTACCACATTGCCGATCTGGCTTTCACACGTCTGTGACTGCACGAAGTTTCTCTGTCGAGAAACACCAAGCCTGCATCGATGTCGTCCTAAATGTGACGGCAGCTTTTAGCAGTGGGTTTTTCCCCCCGTTTCTTGAAAAAGATTATTTGATCTGGTCTGTACTTCCTCTACAAGTTATTGGTTGAAATCCTGCCCTGTCGTAGGTCCCAAATCGCCGGGTTCACTCTATTAAATCAGCCCGGCTAGTGTGAATATGGGACATATACATTTTGGGTTAAATCCTGCCCTGTTGGTAGGTCCCACATATAGTCATCAGTGCCGTTATGCTATTAATTCTACATAACTGTATACTTTTGAAAATTCGACGTGATAACCTTGGTGGAGCACGATTGCTGATGACACGACGATATTATTTCGAGTTGACGCGTCTCACTTTACCGGTAGTATAGATAACTTGATCGCCCGAATCGGGAAATTCTAAGAAAACCGTTAGCTATTCCGGATTGTTTGCATAAATACTAGTGAGACAACAGATTTTACTATTTCAGCCGGTTAGCAGTTTTGTGTGCCCGACTGCATTTAGCTCGGGTTCGATATGATCGACCACTCC
>QVRM01001624.1:0-41807 GCA_003439945.1 Dermanyssus gallinae
GCATGTCGGTATTGTCTGATTCAGTCCGGCTATCGTCCGGGGTACTTCTTAATCGGCAGAGACGGATGAAGAGCGATAAGAAAAATATAGGATAACAGGACCAAAACAGACAGGAGAGGACGGAGACGAAGACGCAGAAGAAGAAGAAGAAGAGCCGAAGGGAATGCAGCCCCAAAGCCAAATGAAGAGAGGTCTTAGCGCGGCACGCCAATTGCATTGACACAAAGTTGCTCTGTAAGTGATTACGTGGGGCCGACACACACACGGTGTGGCCGGTAGCATGTGAAGCAACGGTGGTCATTGCCGTCTACTGTACACTCATTAACACTACGGTTACATACGTCGATGAGTGTGTCTGTGTGTGAGGGCTGTGTGTGAGGTGTCGTTGTGAGGGCGTCTGTGTGTGAGGGGTCTGTATGTGAGGGCGTCTGTGTGAGGGCGTCTGTATGTGAGGCGTCTGTATGTGAGGGCGTCTGTATGTGAGGGCGTCTGTATTGGGGCGTCTGTGTGAGAGAGCGTCTATATGTGTATGGCGCGTATTGTCTGTGTGTGCGTGCCGTGAGATTAAACGGTACGCTTATCTACGACGAGGCGGGCGACGAGTTCGGGTCGAACTGTGGACGTATACCAGTGGCACCCGAACAGCCGCACGGCGGGCCGCTTAGCCCCCCCCCCATCCCCCCCCCCCCCCCGCCCCCCCGGTCGAACAGTCGGTGAGCGTTGCCAGTTGGCTAGCGGCCAGCCTAATGCACCTCCTATTATCCGACAAGGACGACGACAACGACGACAACAACGACAAGGCCGCCGACGACGACGACAGCAACAACAACAAACAGACCAACAGCGCTCAGTCCCACACATGGACCGCATGGACAAACATGTTTGGTGCCAGCACTATACTACCCACACACACAGAAACACACACACACACTTACAAATATATACACATACATACGTACGCACTCACAACAGTCAGAATGTCGTTGCCTGCTTGTGACTGCTCCCCTTCGTCTTCTTGCTTTTCTTTCTTTCTTCTTGTCGTTGTTTTCCTTCTTCACTTTCTTCTTGTCGTTGTTTTCCTTCGTCGGCCTCTCTTCTTTTCTCGGATGCTACACTAACCTCGCGCGGGCTGCTACTACGAGGGGGGTGGGGACGCCACCACTGCTACTGGGGTCGTAGGAGGAAATCGGCAAAGGTCAGCCCAGGTCGTCAAGGGGGGGAGGTAGAAAGCTGCTGCTGCTGCGGCAGCTGGAAAGAACGGTAGTAGGGGGCGGTACTGCTCAGGAGAAAAAAAAACAACGAAACAAAGACATACTGACATAAAAATAGAAAAACAGAATCAGAGAGAGAGAGAGACAGAGAGAAAGAGGGGGGGCGTGTAGGAGCGATAGCGATATAAGACAGAGATAGACGGAGAGAGGAAACTGAAAAAGAGAACAACAAACAATTTCCCAACCTGCCGAAACGTCGCCGATCAACCCGCCACAATGAAGAGATCAGCTTGCTGCTCACCCTGCCCCCTGCCATTCTTGGTGGCATCCCCAGCTACAGCCGGAGTAGCAGTTTAGCGGTCAACTCGAACGTCGAATGCTTACCAACGTAACTGCCTCTCTGCGTGAGCACCGCGCTCTGTCTGCAACTGCTACGAGCCTGGGCGGGAGTTTGGGGCGGGCACTTCACGAACCGGGGATCGAACACCGAGGATTTCCTTACCCTACAAACACTACTACAACAACTACTGCTACTAATATTACAAAAATTACTAGTGGCACTGCAACCACGTTAGTGTTGCCGATTAAACCCTTGGGAAAAGATACACAATGCGAGAAGAAAAGATCCCCACAAAACAACATAGAAGGCGAGATGAGTAAGCGAGACAGACAGAGAGAGAGAGAGAGAGAAAAAAAGAGTAATGCACACGCAAGCACAAACTCGCTGGAGAAAACCTAGTTGAAAATAAGAAAAAAAACAGGAAACAACTGGGGGAAACTAGTTGGAGAGAGCTCTGGTCTCTACAACGGAATGACAATGAGACAGAGAAAAAAAGTTCAAGCGATTAGACGACACAAGACAGGACTGGAGGGGTGGACAAAGAGGCGCTAGGCGGGGAGTGTCCAGCAGCACACAGAAAGGGATGAAGATTGAAGACGACGATCAAAAAGGGATGGAGATTGAAGACGACGGCCAAAGAGCCAAGAGAATATGGCGGCCGTGGCAGCCTTCCCGTTGTCGTCGATGGGTCGTTTAGCCTTGTAGCTCTCGTTGGCCAGCCTACCGAGCTGAGTTGGTCGAAGGCGGAGACGAGAAAACAAAGAGTTGGTCCGGGTGAATTAGAGCTAGACTGCCATCTCGTCGATTAACTAAGTTCCTTTAGCCGTTTGTAGCGGGCATCGCAGCGGTGGCTGATAATGGTTTACAACGAGGCAGCTGCCAGCATTATCAAACCAACTGTCTTCACGATTCCCAAAACTCTTATTGAAAGCGCATTGTCCTCACTTGCGCGACAGTTCGCGGAAGTTCGTATTCAAACAGACCAGGTGATGATAGCCATTAATTATGTATCTGGTATAAACGTGGCGATCGTCACTTGCAAGACCGGACCAGAGGTAAGAGGCACTGAATATATCTAGGTCTCCAACCTCCCGTCAGACTTCTTTAACTTTATTTTCCCATTTCAGAAATTTAAGAAAATAAATCCGCTATCTTTTGCCTTCGGCCTGCCGTTCGTAGCCATTAATAGTGTGGGGGTGCATTCAGCTTTTTAGTTCGTCGGCGAGTGCCGGCGACCCCTCAGCGATCGACCCCTGTCTCCTCTCAGCTGGCCGATGCTGGCCGGCTGGAGGACGCGTTTGCCTCGCCTCTCTCTCCCACTTCGACTAGAATTAAAACATCTTTTAAGGAGGTTGTTCCCCGTTCTGTTCGAACATTTCAAGCCGGTCTCCAACGGGCTTGGAGCTCGCCATGCGGCATATGTCCAATGCACCGAGGTCTACCGGACTATGTTAAGATACCTAGAGTTTCCCAACAGCCATTCCTTGTGGCAACATGGCCGCTGACTCTTAACAGTATGGCTTTTGTCATCTATTTTCTCGGTAATGAGCATAGCTCAAAGAAAATTCGATCAACAACAGGGATCGAACCTGTGGTGACGCCCCGATAGATAAGCTCTCCTAGCGGCCCACTAGCGACGGTATCATTATCATTACTATTTTTTTATCATCATCATCACTGCTACCATGGCGAAGGTCGTCGACGATCGTTGATGCGGGGTGGTCTTACCGCCGCTGCCGCTGCTACCACTGCTGATGGCCGTCGCGGCTATGGGGCTGGCGTGGGTAATGTAATCATCAGACAGCTTTTCCGTTGCCTTCATTGTCGTCTTCGTCGTATTCCTCTCCTCAGCCTCCTGTCGGCTGGTGTGCGTCTGTTCGCTTTCGATGGACGACTCGGTGCCGCCGATGTTCGCCGATGTTCGACGACAACAACAACAATAGCAACAACAACGACAACAACAACCACGACACAGCCATGACGATGACGACGACAACGACAACAACAAGCCCCTTTTTACCCCTCTTTCCATCGCTCCCGCTCAACTCCTCTCTCTCACTCTCTTTTTGTTTTATCCCTCTATTACTCTACATTCCCGCTTTCTTCAGCCCGCTCCAACCGCAAAAACGCCGCCGCCGCAATTCGCTCTAATCAGCGCATATTTAATCAGAGACGCTGTCCGGCATCTGCACCCCTTGCCACCACAAGCTTGCACCGCCCCGCCACCCCCCCGCCCGCTACAGAAGCCGCCGTTCCACTGTCCTCCTTTTCGTTGTCGTGTCGAGTGTCGCGGTGCGGAGCGCGGTGCCGACCGCCAACAGCCGCTTCAGAGGCAATACGGACAGGGGCGGCAGCAGCATCAGCAGCAACGTCGTGTCGACTGAGCGGGGGTAACGGCTCGTGCTCTCTGCATAGAGAAGGGCAACAACCGGCAACTAACTACTGACCAAGAACAAGAACACGAAGGGAAAGATCTAGACAGACCGACCGAGAGACAGAAAGAGATAGAGAAGGATAGAGAGAGAGAGAACAGAAGGAGCGAAATTAAATGCACTCTCGCCGGGAGATCTCGCCACGGCGACACCGTGCGAGCGGGAACACAGGCGGGCGGTGGGCGGAGGAGGCGCGCATGGAAGAGGCGGGAAAAAGCTCATAGAAGCTCGGGACGTGAACTGAAGATTAGAGAAAGAATTAAGTGAGTGCTTGCTGGCGGCACAGCGGCGCGAAGATAGGCGGTGGTGGTAGTGAAGATGGTGGTGAAGGTGGTGGTGGTGGTGGGTGTGGTCTATCTAACAACATCTATAAATAAATAAAAGCGGAAGGGGGAGAAACGCGACGAAATTTGAGTAAAGAACCGAAACGACGAAATCAAGACGAGTAAGATCGAGTGTTCAGATAGACGAATCAATGAATAGGAGGAACAAAAACGAAATATATATATATATACCCTACCTAAAGCGCCACGATGTTCACGATGAAAAAAAAAGGGAAAAAGATGTAGCGACAATGCGGAGTTTGCGCAGAAACTATACGACTGTAACAATACATAGGCGTACTTCGATACTATCCGGGGAACCCTAAATTATCACATATAACGTTCATCTTGCCTGTCTTGTCTGCAATGGGATTGTTTAAAATGGGTATATATATATATATATATATATATATATATATACAGCAGGAAACTAGTGATGAATGAAAAGAGACAATTGCTACTGATCATATTAGCAGACTTGATCATTCCCCGAACGCTACTAAAACTACGCTGGTCTTGTTTGACACCGCACAACTGCTGCGGTGCTGGCAACTAAGCAAGTATATCTAATTATAGAAGCCACGCACTCCTTACTAAGCTCTTGAATTGCTAGGTTACTGTGAAGGTAGCACATTAATTGAAGATCACACAAAATAGGTTTTATCCAGAGGGTGTGACGCCATTTTTCCCAACCCTAGTGCAGGAGGGCTGCCGCACGTAATGGCCTTCTTTTACAAGAGTTTACAAAACAATTTAAACGAATATTAGTCTGTAACTTTCTCTTTTGGAATAATTTGCATAAGGATGTCTACCCTCACAGCGTAGGTCATGCAAAATAGTGCCATCAGAGTTATTACAGAGTTGCCTAAAATCGTCCAGTTTAGTTGTCAGAAGAGAATTTCCACTTAAGACTTACTTTAATACACGCAATTGTAGGCATTAACGCGATTAGACCATAGATAAAGCCTTAAGCAGCGAACTAAAAGCCTTACTTTTTAACCGTTCGGTCAAAGCAAAAATAACAGAGAGAATTTTCCAGGCATCCACGTGTAAACTGACACTTGTGAAACCGCGCCGATCATAAAAGTTTTCTTAAGGAGGTTAGGCTCGGATTGCCTTAAATACAAATATGTGTGGGATAAGTAGATTAATGTTAACCGGACACGGGCGTTCTTTGTGCTGGTGTTGTCAAATAAACTGTTCATCCTATACACATGATTGCCGGCCTAAGCATCCCGAATTACTACGTTCTACGTCTAAAATATATATGGCTAAAGATAAATATTGATGCTATGTTATATTAAGTGTATTTAGCTATAGATAAATATATAGACCTATAGCTCTGAATATACATGGCGTAGTAATATATCGCTGTGCGTACGTTTCTAACTGCTCATTAAGACTAGATGACAAACCCCTAAGAGTCGACGGCTATGGGAAAAGCCTAGATATTCCAACATGTCCGACCTTCGGTGCACTGAAAATATACCTTACGGCGATTTCAAGCCCGTAGAGGACAGAATATGGTCTAGAATTAAAAACAAGCTCATTAAAATTGAATTTAGGAAATTAAAAAAAAGTACCTGAGGCTCTAGAACTAGCACCATAACATTTGTTTACAGATGTGGACATAGTAATCTTAACGGAAACATTTCTTCAGAAGAAACTGCATATCGACGAGATGCGAAGGTTCTGTCTGTTGGCAAGGCCTCTCGATAAAATGAAATATCAATCTAAATTTTAGCAGAATTGCTCACATGCAATATATGTTTGCGCAGAGGCGGTGACGTACCCAATGAGGTTTTACCGAGAGGCGTCTATTGCTAGTTGAAAACTTTTACCAATAACCCGCCGAGACGACGTGAAATACCGTCGGCTAAGGCCATTTTAAGTTATTAAGTTAATTTCACCTCAAGAAACTTTAACCTCGGAACTGCTGCACTTGCCATTTTAACACAACAAGATCGATAGCTGATGCTGTCAGCGCGGGTTTGGCAGGCCTCAACCTGCAGTTGCCTACATTCATGCGGGGACTTCAACCAGTCAGGGGTTCCTACAATGGAAGGCGATGTTGACCAGAGCAACATTGCTCCTAAGGAAGCAGTTAAGACTGCAATAGTTAAACAACGGTCACGGCCTTGGTTCAATAAGGCTTCCTACCTAAAACGTTGGGAGTGTCAGATGTAACATGCAAGGGCTCTACATCCTGATACTCAGAAGGGGTCGCATATCCCAATCCTGGTGCAATGGGAGACTCAAGGAAAAGGCGGTGGTAATGCGGATGATACAAATCTATACAGGGGTATTCCATCCCAAAGCCTCTTATAAGGATTTTCGATAAAATTATCGTAGAGAGTGTCTCTAACTATGGCCCTGACATCAAAGCGATTCAGATTTTTCTCGATGTGGTAACCATATAGCCATGGCCCGTCTCCTGTAATCACTCTCTGAAGCAATGCAGGGTTTTCTGCTCTCACGCTCACTATTTTCTGATGCACAACATATCGGTCAAGGCTGTTACAACTGATGCATACGATATGTCCAAGGTCTAAGCTATCTCCCTGATATCAATTTGAAGGTTGCTGAGTACGTTGCTTTTTTAAGCGTCGTCTTCTGTTATTGACCTCGAAAGCCTTCCTCATCGGTAGCCATTTTCGGTCCCTTTCACCATACGCAGTGTGTAACATTTGCACTACTTTAGAACATATACTTTGGTTCTTAACACAGAACTGATACAGATTCGTTGCTTCTCCATTTTCGGCTGCTTAAAAATTGCCGAACCTCGTTTTCTTCACTTCCATGAACCACACTCAAACAAAAATGCATGCGGTTTTCTGCAGCTCAAGCTGTTCACGTGTTGTTGTCGTTGTTGAACGATTGACGCGAATCGGTTACAGTTCTAGCCGTCGTATTTGTGTTGGAAGCCCCGTGAGAAGCCAGCGTGCGCCGAAGAGATCGTCGAAAATGTTTTTGACCTGGAACGAGCAGCGGAGAATATGGAAACGATACGGCAACACCGAACAAGCACCGCAAGAGAGAAGGATAGTGAGATACATGTAGAGGGGAGAGAGAGAGAGAGAGATCGGGGGGGCGATGGTGAGTCACGGTGAGGTTACGACGTTACAACGACGTGTACGTGTGAGTGCGTTTGCCGTAACGGCGTATTGCTATATATCGTAGGGCTCACAACGCCTTTTTGTCCAGCTCGCTTCGCGCCCGTTCTTCTTCGTCATAGTTTTGCAGTCGCCGCTTCTTTTCGTGTACAAAGAACGCTGGAGGCTAGTGGGCCAGCTGCCACTAGCTATAGCTACTCCTGCTACTACTACTACTACTACTACTACGCTCCCGCTCTGACGACCATCTGCTTTTGCTGACGTGACTTGCTTGAACTTGGCACGCTTTGATTATTCCATTCAGCAATGCCCTTCGCCTGCCTCCAGCCCCATCGTATACTCGTCGATCAAACAGCTATCGTTATATATATAACAGATATAACAGATATATATATATATAACAAACCAAGGTGGTAGGGTTGGAGTAAGACAGAGATCTGCGAGGGAGGGCATAGAAAAGCAAACGAAAAACAAAGCGAGGCATACCTCAGAAAGGAGATGAGCGCGCAGTTGTATACGGTGGGCATTTTCCATGCTTGTATATAAAGTTATTCATTTTTATTAATAATACCATACGAATGTCATCTTCCGCTGTATCAGTTCACATAGCGACTTCTCAATTCATGTGTACATTCGCCTTTATAAATCTATAAATCTCTTGTCCTTCTCTTTATAAACTTATTTCTCTTAACTTTCCTTCCTCCTGTCTGGAAACCTCGTCTGATGAAACACACAACACGTAGTCGAAAACAGCCAAGACATGTTCTTAAAGCGCCTGCGGCTTAGGTGCCCTCAAAGTGTGTTAGTTGATGTTGTTCGTAGTATTGACTCACATTTTTTTCACGCAAGGCCAGCCATATCTGCTCTATGTCAACAAAGCGAATGTGAATTGTTAGGAGACTTTTTTTTATGGACGCTCCAATTACCTAAGGAGACAGCGACCAATCACTCGAAACGCTGTGGCTTGTTATAAGTTTGTAGGCGGATTGTTTGCTTGGCAGGTGGCCAAATGGGCGCGTGCAAATTCAAATAGTACTCGCCTATTCAGCAATTAGTTAGAGTACATATATTAAAAACAATACTCAGAGGAAGCAGAATATTTTCACAAACACGAGGGTGTGGTTTCTGGATAAGAGAGACCTGGTTGTCTCGCAACAATTTGTAGTAATTTTTCTCCCACTCCGAAACAAGACTTCTCAGAGACCATGTTCCATTGGGAAAAATATTTGCTTTAACGAACTCTACAATTCCTTTTATTGCTCTCAAAATAGTCCTGTAACACCCTGTATATAGGAGCAAAAAACGGGCCGAGTCCTTATAATAATAGCGTAATGGCTAAAGCGGTTGAGAGCTGTGCAGTTAAAATTATGAACCGGGCAGGGGCCTGTATCTAGAAACCTGATACATGTTTTTCTATGAATATTGATGGTAATCGCACTGTGCACATATTTGTCTTTCTCACAATTGTCTGTAACGAATCGGGAATTTGTTTGCATGCATGGCTTTCTCTGAAGCAGCCTCTAAACGATGCGGCAGTGGTTATGCACCATTAATTAGATGCATTTACCCCATACGAGTGGGCACAATATAAGCCAGATATGTATCAGCTTTCGGTATAGAGCAGATTGTTAATGATCGAATATGCTTTGTGCAAAAATAGAATAGAAACATGCACACACCAAGTCCAATCTCGATATGTTGCTTGGCTCAATCACTGCAGTTCGCATAAAGCGAGAAGCATTATGCTTGACATAACGTAAGATAATGAATATTACTCACGGCAACAATATTACATGTAAAGTTTTCGGGCTGACCCTCAGCCAAGATTTAGCGTCCACGGAACTGTTTTTCACATTGCTTCATAGACGGACCCCCGTAAATACAAATGTGCAACGGTGGGGCTCGAACCCGCGCACCTATGTGTCTCCTCCGGTTGCGCAGATTTAGGCCACCACCACGCCACCGGGCTCGACAATATTACATGTAGCAACAAGAAACGTAGTATCAGGGCAGCTTACATCTGCTCCTCTTTTGCTACGTCAAAATTGGGTAAGTGCGATAGTTTCGTTTCGTATTGGGGATTCAACGGATCCTAGGGCAGGCGAAGAACGTGCTGTTAACATAAGGGTTGTTGAATGTATGTATGCATATATATATATAAGGCAAACATTCCCTGTTAGTATCAAATTTATTCCGCTATCGTTGGTGGCTCTTGAAATTGATTCCAACGACATTGCACATTTCTCGTTTACGCTGCTAAATTCACCAGAGGAGTGCGGTTAAACAAACGTGCCTCGCTTGATAGATGCGAAGAATATTACATATTGGGTACATGTCTGTCTGTGTACTGCTTGTCTGCGAGAATTGGGCCCAGCAATATGCAATTATAGTTCACATGTAGCGGTCCCACATCTGGCAACTGCGGTGCGCGCTAGCTCACAATGCCTTATTCGGCTCCGTAAAAACTTGTGATGCGCTCAACGACCACTTTTCATCATCGTCGTCGTAGTCTTGGTGTCCGTTGCCGCTGCGCCAGCTGTTTTAAGTGCAGCTTCATCGCCATCTGCTCTCCGGGACGTGACCTGTTTCGCCAGTCTTCGCACTGCTGTTCACTTCAGTTTCGACCGGTACGATTCTTGCACCGGCGCCAGCAGCAGAAACACAGGGGAACAGGGCATATCGCCTAAGTTTTCGCCTCCTCCCGTACGTTCGACGAACGGCATCTGTGAAAAGGACCGTCGATACGTAGCTAGCGCGTTGTACTCGAGATATACGGCAGCAGGCCAAAGAACTAAAAAAGAGACTGCACACAAGGGCTGTTGTCGAAAACGACACGTCTATATTAGAACAACACAGCCAACAAAGTCACACACCGTCAATAGACAAGCTATCTCAATCAATCAGCCTTTTCTTCGAAACTTTTTGACTGCAGATTTTTGTTGCATATATAAAATGTATAATTTGTTTTTCCTTTATACTTTCTTTGTTTTTTTAGTTAAATAATTTAATAGTTTTTACGAAGTATTTTATTGCTTTGTAAAAACCGTCGTAGAGCCAGTTAGGGCGGTTATACCAACGCCTGGAGGATAGAAACATGAGGAGGAACTATTCCTTTAAATCTTCGGTTAGCAATAAAGGCAACCAGCAAAAAATAGGAGTAGGCTGAGAGTAGTCAAACTGAATTGCAACTACCTTTGGACCGTTCGCAGCCTACTGATATCGCAGACATAAGGCGCAAACTGTGGAAACATTGTCACAAAGACTGGTACAACAAGCGTATTATAAAGTTTTATGTACATTGCTGGGACATGCCCGATAAACGCTCTAAGAATGAGATTGCACAGCCGAGACGCATATTTTACAACTTCGGCGATATGCGAAGTATATATACTTCATTTGGCAATCAAATGTAACACCAAGGTCTTTGTATATTGACACATCAGGTATACTATGGCCGTTCATAAAATATGAAGTGTCGTCCTTGACTGTTTTTAGCAGGGCGCATTTAGAAGTGGATACTTCCATTCTATTCAAGTGGGCTCATAGTAGCACGGCATCAATTGCCTTCTGTAATTCGGCCTTGTCTTTGTCGTCTTTAACTTCAATGTATATCTTTAGGTCGTCGGCATAAAGCTTGTAAATCACGTCAAGCCTGCCAAGGACGAGTTTAAGATCTTGAGCAAAAATTGCATACAAGAGCGGCCCTAGGCAGGAACCCTGCGGGACTCCAGACGGACATAAAGCAGTAACAGACATAGCACTTTTTATCTTGACCCTAAAGCTCCTGCCAGTGAGATAGGCTTGGCACCCATTTCGAACCCTAGGTCCGATGCCTAGCGATTCCATCTTGCTTAGTAAAATTTGGTGGTCAACCCGATCAAAAGCACACGAAAAGTCAAAGTAAACGATGTGGAGCGGAGATCCTTGATTTCGCGCCAGGGCCCAGTCATGAGACCTCCAATAATTGGGTTGCTGTCGATCGCCCCTTATTGAATCCGTGTTACTACCTACTTTTTATTCTATAGGTACTTCCAGCTTGTACATTTGCAAGACATAGTCTACGCTGACAAATTACACAAAACAACGTTAAAATGCGCTGAACTGTATTGCATTAGTGTCATTAGATCACGTCATCATTCGCAACTTATGTGCGTTGAATAAACGTCAACCTCTTCTTAACGGATTTACGTTAAGTTGGGCTTGAAATGCCAGAGCTAACAGAGGATACCCAAAGCGTATCAACAACTATCTACTTCATGATGAGAGAAACAAAGAGTCGCAGACGATCAGACTTCCAAAGCTGCCTACGGGTTGTGTAGGCACACAATGCGAGCATGGAACAATCAATGACGAGAAACAAATGCGGTAAAGTTCCAACGTAGGGACATCCTCAGAGGTGGGGACAACCTCAGACGGCCCAACGTCAGAGGAGTCGAAAATTAGCGGCTGCGGGGAACCGTTGCGAGGAACGCATTTGTCTAGTTTTAGCCATTGTTGCCATTGATGTAGATTTCGCGCTGATGAAAGGCTTGTTATGCTGGCGGATCCAATTCATCCGTTTGCCGTCTGCGTGCACGACCCGCAGTTCCGTGCCGTTTTTACTATCTAGGTCAGTACCTGGCCACCAGCAATGTTAGCGTAGTAGCGCAATTATACCTTCACTACTTTCAAATGCCCAGAATTATCCTGACTATTCCAAAATGGCCAGAATCACCTTTTATTCCAAAATGGCCAGAATATAAGCCATCGAAAAATGCTCCACATAGTGACGCCGGAATAACTATTCGCTGTCTACAATAGAGACAGCCGTCCGTCACTGTGAAACCTGAAAACAGCTTCCCCTCACCGCTTCTATGGCTGCTACTTTCACAAGTGCCAATGAGTATATCGGTTGCATTTATACAAGCCGCGAGGTTCAGTTGGGTGTGCTCGCTAACCGCTTCGTTGGAGGCGACAAAGCGTCGACGTTACAATAGCCTTTCAATACTCAATTCGAAAACTTGTAGGAAAAAAGTGAGTTGTCGTTCAATACTAAAGTTGAACGCTTGTAAAAAAAAGTAAGTTGCCTTTCATTATTGAAGTTGAACGCTTAACGAGTAAAGCAGTAGTTTTGCAGTATCTAATACTTACTTCGTAGTTTGGCAGATAGGATAGATATATTCATCAACGGTTTCGGATCGGTTACCAGGATAAAACGAAGGGGAGTTTTTTTTTCTGAGGAGAATTCGAAACCTCTTCTTTAATTGCTAGACCTTCTTCTCGACTTCACAATTGTATCCGTTTTTTTGTTGTTTTTTTAATTATGGTTGCATACCGCGTTAATCGTTCTCCCCCTCCCCCCAGTTCGGAACTGTCTAGCAGTACAACGAGATCGGGAGGAAATCAGTCTGGTTAGACTTTATCCTTACGACTATGGCGAACCATGTCTTCTTGCCAGCCCCCGCGTAGTTCGTGCCGGTGCACAAGTGGTGCAGGGCAAACAGGGGTTGGCCACTGTGTAATGGACGTCATCCAGCTCTCCGCAGGTGGAGAATACACACAGGTATCTGTTAAGAGTTCCCCTATTCTACTTGCACACATGGTCGTGTTCATGTGTCATAAAGTTTTATGTGGGGATCTGCGAAGGCTCTGCGGGAAGAGTCCTGTAAAAATGTTCAAACAATTGTGAGGTGTGAAAATATAGTAAAATAGATTTGCCAACATTGTAGTAGATAACTAATTGTATTGCTCAGGCGGTGAACAGTAGAAAAAATAAAATGTCTAAAGCTATAAATCTTTGCGTAGATCTAATCTAGAACAAAAAATCGTATATTTTCTGTAGCCAGCGAAAGCTGTTCTCTCTTAGAAGACATTTTATAGGAACTGAAGCACTTCTAAGACGTGGTCAACATTTGCTCATCGATTCCCTATATATATATATATATATATTTTTTTTTATATATATATAAGGTCATAATACGATTTCACGATTTACGAGAGCAAGACCGTAACATACGAGAACCGTCACTCTCAGCAATTTTAATGTAGACAATTTCTAGTTGGAGTGAGTTGATGATAGATAGATTTTCTAATAAAATGAACGATGCCGGATCGGGGCAAACTTCTTTAATGGTGCGAATATCGGACATTGGACAGTGGCTTCTGCTGTTTGAGTGCCACGCCAGTGTCACACGGCCCACGAATGCCCCCGGGGGCAATCGTATGAACTCGCACGGAATCTCAGGTTAATTTGTCTAGCAGCCCCGGGCTGAGGTCTCGTTTCGGGCTGTCGATGTCAGGAGTACCTTACCTACTACATCGACGACTGTCCGCTAATGGGAAGCGGCCGTATGCAATTCCATCGGCTGGAATTTCTGCCAGGTGCAACACAATGACAACACACTTCTAGCCGCAAGCAGTATCCCTGGTAGGTTTCCACGTTTGCTTCGTCTTTCGTCTCATTCTTCTTCTTCTTCCTCTTCGCCTCTTTTTCTTCGTGGCGGCCGATATCGTCACCGTCACGACAAACCATTGGTGCCACTGCTTTAGCCCACGTCTTCCCGCGCGTAATTCCCGCTCCGCTCAATTCAGCCCTGGCTGCAGGCCGAGCTTCTTTTGACAATCGCGTGACCATGATGACGACTACGACGACGCCAACATCAACCACAGCAGCAACGCCAACAACAACTACAGCAGCAACGCCAACAACAACCACAGCAGCAACAACAACAACGTAGACGGGGGTGCCGCTAGCAGCAGAGGCGCTAGAGGCAGAGATGGGGCAGAGACGACGCGGAAACGGCCTTGAATGTCCGCAGCTGCTCGATGGGTCTTCCTTCCGGTGAAAGGTTTCGGTCGTTGCCTTCGGTCAAACGATCTCCACCACAAAACGCGTGGTGACGTTAAGCGTTAGCAGAAGTAAGCCAGAGCGAGATCGAGAGAGAGAGAGACAGACAGAGAGACAGAGAGATCAAGAGCCGCCTATGTCTGCAATGATTACTCGTAATAATACCAGGCTATAGCCTAGCAGAAACGACAACGACGAACGGACTGACGAACGAACAACCGAACGACGTCTTTGGCAGTTGTGAGGAATCGCAGTGCTAATGGCATACAAACCGATGCCGATGCCTGCGTATCTCTTTTATTCCTCCCCTCCCTCTGCTTTCCGGGGGTCTTCGTCCGTTGTCTCTCGTTTAACCTGTGCTCACAGACACCCATCGTGCGTACATACATACCCGACTCAGTCGTGATACCTTCGCCACTAATATTCACCCTTCATCTGCTTCATGTGCATACGCACACACGGAAACGCGTATAAACAGTACCAACAGCAGTAGAAGTAGTAGTAGTAGTAAATTATAGGGCTTTGTATACCCGTACGTGGGAAGCAGGTACAGTTGTGTCCTGCAGAACAAGGACTCTGGTCCCCTTTGCTTTGCTGGTTCATTTCTTTTCCACTCTTCCTCACTAGTCCAATTGCTTTCTGCCACGACTGTCTTTGCCTAAGTTTCAGCTTTCGCTCGTACCCTACCGATTAGTGCATCACTCGTCGTTGACTTTCTGCACCGCTGTTCTACTCTTATTAATATTATTATTATTATCTGTAGAATGGTCAGAGATATACGTCAACTGTCTGTCGGTACGGCAGTACTTATCATCATCGTATTTATTTCACTCATATTGAGTATGCATATAACATGAATAATTATACATATTATACAATTATACACTCAGCTCCTCGCGGCATGTTATACGAGAGAGGCAGTGCAGTGATCTCTTCGCAAGGGCCAGGCAGGCAGATGCATGAAAGTTCGTACACGCCTGAGAGCACAGTCGACAGACGCACTCGGTGTACTCTTCGTGGAAGCTCGTATTCGAACAAACCAGGTGATGATAGCCATGAACTTTGTATCTGGTATAGACGTGGCGATTGTCACACGCAAGACCAGACCAGAGGTGAAAGGCCCTGAAAACATCCAGGTCTCCGACCTCCCGTCGGACTTGTTCAACTGTATTTTCCCATCACGAGATAAAGCTCTCGAATGGTACTGTACGCGGCGTCTTCAACCTCAATCGAATGATCTCAACAACTGGTGCACAGCCTGACATTAGGTACACAAAGCTGCTCCTTGCCCGCATTGACAGGCAAAGTACTCGCTTCATGTACATTGTAAAACACCTTTCAAGCAAACCAAAGTTTGCCCAAGTGAGGTGTTCCCATACTCTGTCAAGACCATACATCAGCGCCGGAACAACCTTGAGATAGAAAAGCGCCATTGCCGTCGGGACGGACAGTCGCCGGACATCGCCTATTTCTCCATGAAGAGAAATTAGGGCTGTGCGCGCTGTCTCGACGATGTGAGTAGTGAAGGTCGTCCCAGTATAATGAAGCCGAAGCCCCAGATACCGGAAAGAGTTAACGAATTCCAAGGATTGGCCGCCGCAACGTATAACGTCTTTAGCAGCCAATCGACCTCCTCTTCTGAATTTCATAGCCTTGGTCTTCATGGCGTTTATTTCCAGCCCTCTTGAGACAAGGAACACCTCCGCCAGAGAAGTGATGCGCTTGATGGCACCCAGGTCGTGATGAGTGACCACTATGTCATCTGCGTACATCACAACTGTGGCCTTCTGGAACTCTTGTCGAATATAATCAACAAAATCAGCAAGCAGAAGAGTGAAGGAGACGCAGCTCAATGGGTCGCCTTGCGGGGTTCCCACATTTTGCCTTACTTTGTAACACTTCCGGCTCACCTTGTACCAGTAAGGTGTTCTCATTAAAGAAACTGTAAATTACGCTCAGAAGAGAGCCACCAACCCCTGCGTATCGGAATGACTTCACCAGGAGATCTCGAGGTGCTTTGTCGAAAGCCTTGACGCAGTCTATAAAGACTGCATACAAATGGTCTCCGGGCTTTGCCACAGCTCGCTCTATCTCTGACTGAAGCACATGAATTGCATCACGCGTTCCTCGACCTCTTCGAAAGCCGAATTGCTCCGGTGGAAGGGTCTGGTCGACAACGTACTCGATCCGTTTTATAACCAATTTGCAGAAGATCTTCTTCAGCGTCCTTTCAGACGCTATACCGCGGTATAAGTTTGGGTCTCGTCTGTCATCACCATGCTTAGCCTTAAATAAAAGAGAAAGCCTGGCGATATGCCAGGCTCCTGGCATTTGTCCCCTCTTCATGATCTCGTTGAAGAAATCACCAAGATGGTTTGCCAAAAGTGGCTCAGACTGCACCCAGTGCTCATAGTATACTTGGTCTGGCCCCGCACTCTTTCCTCTCGGAAGAGAGTGCAGAACCTGACTTACTTCTTCTACCTCAAAGGGCAGATTCATAGTATCCTGCTCCAATGAAGCGGGTGCTCAATCATTCGAGCCAGACGTACCGTCTCGCGGTTATATAGAAGACCGGTCAGGTGATTCGTTACCTGTTCGTCGCTGAACAGGTGGTTCGCCCCCCTACGAGGCCGTACGACGTAGGCTGAGGGCTTGCGCTCCGCTCTTTCGAGCAGTCGAATTTCCTCCCGCCTAGCGTATTCACGCTTGTGGTCAAGGCATAGCTTTAGGTAAGCTTTTCTACTATTGAAGTAGTCAAGCCTGCGTCTGGCTAGCAGCTGTGGTGGTGCCTTTACCCTCGCTTAGCGCAAAAGCTCGAGCACCCCACGGTGGGCGAGATAGCAAGCCTGAGAAAACCACTGTCGTGATCTCCTCTGCCCCGGTCTCTTCCACCTGACTGCACTTCTCATGGTTCTCTCTAGCAGTTCACAACAACTATTCACATCACAGCCCACCTCGAGGCTATCAACCTCTAATAGTGAAAGGTCAACACGCCTCGCGGCAACCAGGTGTGGGTCGCCTTGCTGCTTAAACCAGATATCTGTAATTTTGCGACTGCTGACACCGGTAGGTGCTTCCTTGCAGCCACCTCGAGAACATCGAAGCTTTCAACTTCGCCATCGACAAGGTTGTAGTCCTAAGAGACCTAGTAGTCTCCACGTTAGCATCTCTAGATCTGTTCAGTCACTTGCGAAGAGCCGGACCGCCAGGCGCGATAAAGCTTTCCATAACCATTTTCTCGTAGGGAGCACCACCAGCCCAACGACGAAATAAGATACCTTTTGGCCAGAACTCACTCTTGCTGCACTTTGCGTACTCGCCGTCACCCAGCACTACACAGAACACGGCATCATTTCCCTGCGTTCGCATTTTGAATACTGCCTTTACACAAATGCTTCTGTTAACGAGCCATGTGTGTAGGTTGACAGCTGACGTTTTCGCCGCCAGCCGTGCTACTCTCAGCGCGCTGAACCTGCCTGGCCCAGCATACACTTCAAGATCTCCTATTCCATCAGCTGCACTGCCTTTCTGCATACGATGCTTTGTTTTGCCACTCCTCCTCCGTTGGACGGTGACAAAACCATCGTTGTCTTCCTCGTCTTTCCTCGCTTCTGCGGTTGTCTCCGTTGGCGACGTTGCAGCCGCTGCCGCTTCCCTTGCCGTTGGCGTGTTGTCATCCATCGGCTCATTTTCTTCGAGGGTAGTGGCGGTGTTGTTGTTGCCGCCGCTACTGCTACCGCTGCTGTTAAGACCAGCTGCTGTAGCACTGCGCTTGGCGCCGCAGAGACCGGCCTTGCCGTTCTCTCCGGTGGCGCTGTCGTCGATCGGCTTTGTTGGTACAAGCAGATCTCCGCCTTCCGTCAACCGTGACTTCTTGTTCTTCCGCGCTTTCCGTGTTCCATCCGTTTTCTTCACGCTAACTTTTTCATTTAGCGTAGAGTTTAAACACCCCTCGATAGTTTCGGGGTGCGCAAGTTGCTTCAGGAGAGCCGCTTCATTGCTGGCGACTTGTCGCTGGAGCTCCGTGTGTGATGCCCACAGCTTTACTAAGTTCCACTGTAGCACACACAAACGTTCCTTCATAAGGACTAAGTTGGGTTCAACTGATTCACAGGACCCGCACGACACGAACTGTGTGTCCTCGGGGGGCACGGGGTTTAGGCACCCCCCGTGCAACACAGTAGAGCAGCCTTGGTTACAAATAACCAGTTGTTCTCCCGTTTTGAACGGGAGCGAACACTTTGCACATTCGAACATCACGGTAGCAGACGACAACTCATTATATATTATTATAGTTACGGCAGTACTTATTAAAATGAAAAAAAATAAAAAATAGTTTACAAGGTGCAGGCCGGGTTTCCTCATCTCGTATCCCTACGAGGACTATAGTACTCATATATTTATCGGTTCCACTCGGAAAACAATCTACATTACCACTTTATTGGTTGTCGGGCACAAAAAGAAATTCTTTGCACTCTCTCTCGTCTGTCGCAAATGGCATGACAAGAGAGAATGATATTTAATATTAACATGAACCATCTTGCTAGATCACAATCATTTTTTGCTGTGCTACAACTCACAGGCCAGAGAGTTTCAAATATATGGCCACGAAAGTAGGTATCCAATCTCTAGACTAGAATAATTACAGTTAATTTTTTCCTTTAGCAATACCGCAATACGGTTGTGACGAAAATAATAGTAGTTAACACGACGCCATCAAGTCTCTTATCAATTTCAATTCAAATCATCTTTGTCCTAAGATACTGGTGTTTCGTAAAGCCGTTGGCATTATTCAACGCGTATGTTGACGAGCGTATTTTAGTTCCGAATAGTTTTCAAATATCAATTAAACCTTAATGGGCAGCAGGGGTGGGTGAAGGCCATTCACCTCAACCCCGACTTCACACATCGAAGGGTTCGCAGATCGGGACTCCTACCCTGAGAGTGGAAGCCATGCGAAAGTGATGGGATCCAGCATGGTACTAAACTCTGGGGATGGCAGCGCTTAAGGCCAGTCCTCCATTAAAGATATCTTGCGTAGCTGAGTACACCGCACGACATCATGGAGAGGGAAGGATATCCAAATTATTTAGTAGGGTCGCGTAACAAACAGGGATCAAATCGACAGCGTCGAGACCACTTGCAGCGACAGAAAGAGACGTTCTTCTTTATAAATGTCCTTCTAGTCTGACGTTTAAGATTTGTTTGGGCTTTATTTTGACTTATCTTGTTGTCGAGCTTGAGTTCATCACGGTTGCATGTTTAGCATGATACTCGTAGAACCTAGCTTCATATTGGGGAGCCAAGACCTCCAGGTGCTATGGGCCGCCTGCGGATTTTTGACCGTCACGCGGGGATGGACGGTTTTGCTGTAGGGAGACGTGTAGATACTTTTTGGTATAACTTTGCTTATTGGGATTCGTACCGTAGAGATGCTTCGTACGGCACAATTGACACTGTTAGAGGTGTGGCTAGCACTACAATTCGCACGTGGACCTTCCTAAGAGACTCCCACGTTTCGTGCTCCGGACGGCCCATTTTTTTACATTCTGGCTTCTCCCTCTCTCGGCAGTGTGTGGCCTTGTGTCCGTATTCATGAAATCGTAGGCACTGTAGTGGAGTGTTTGCGTAAGGCGTTGCGCAGAAAAAATCATCAACAAAGATTTTAATTTTCAACGTAGCACGGTGTAATCTAAAGTGCAATGGCTAGCTTCTTGTGTGCTGTGATGCATGCATTCGATCTCTGAAGACATAGGTAAGTTCCTTGATATATTTCGGATACACTCATCAATTTAGTGCATTTACGCCGTCTGGATATTGGCAAGTTAATTTCAATGGGTTTCTCTGATGACCCATTGCGTACGTATTTGCACGTTCCTCCTTCATGCGTCTCTACGCGAGTCTTCTCTTGCAATCGAAGGCATATCCACAATGACCTATATCGGGTTTTTTAGCATTTTTTTCATTTTACGTTCATGGCTGTGATCACTCTATGTAGAAGAGTTTTCCTAACACATGAATCATTATTATTATGATTATTAAGGAAAACTGGCCGTGTTTAAGCCTACCCGGCAGCGCGTCTGTTTATCTTTCTCACAAAGATCGAGAAGATTGCTAGGCATGTTAACAACATCGAGTGCTGGTCAATGTTGTTGTTGTTGAGGATCTGACCAGATCCAGGATTCTCTTTTGGTACTCGGTTACCGCTCGTTTCGCTGTCCGCTATCCTTTCTCTTCGGTGGGGCCGGTAGCATAGAAACGCTCTGGCGATCTCGTTATGAGTAATGGCTCATGAGGCACAGTCTTGGGTTAGTGGGCCAACCGAGTGCG
This sequence comes from Dermanyssus gallinae, assembly GCA_003439945.1. Taxonomy (NCBI): domain Eukaryota; kingdom Metazoa; phylum Arthropoda; class Arachnida; order Mesostigmata; family Dermanyssidae; genus Dermanyssus; species Dermanyssus gallinae. The sequence goes on from QVRM01001624.1 coordinate 20,576, forward strand.
GACTTTTGTTGTTGGTGTTTCTGGCTAAGATTGTATGGGACGCACAAAACCGTCTATACCGGGGCGAGATCATCTAGCGAGACCATCAACTACTATACTATATAATAAAGATAAATGAAGCGGTATGCCAACGAGAGTGAACACTGCCTATGCACAGAGCGGAAGTAACGCTAAGAACTGCCGTTCGTGCCATTACAATGATTATTTACGGCGAGATAACTCTAGCTCAAACGCGAACCAGTCAGTGCCTTCTAAACCTAAATGCTAGTTTGTTTTACCTAATCTCTACTCGCAACTAAAACGTGCATGGCTTCGAAAAGTTGTTGAGATCCTGTAATATTTGTAAGCCTATCGCGTACGAGGACTGACGAGCCTCTATCATTCTGATACATTAAATATTAATTCATTATACTTAATTCAGCGTCACGTATACTTTGCTGATATATATATATATATATAGTCTTTAAAGCAAGCAATAACTTCCAACGGAGGTTGGGTCCATAGTGCTGACGTGACGGGGGGGAGGAGGCAGAGACTTGAAATAAACGCTGTCGTGCTTGTAACCAACAGCAAAACGTTGGCCTAGTCATAATTTATACCCAATACAATGAATAACAAATGGCGTAACTAAACATTACGAGGCTAACCTCGCAATTCTACAAACTAATTATATTTAAAAAAAAGTTTTAGTTTTTAAAACAGAAATGTATTTTTAATCACGGGCAACAATATTACTATCAACTACACCTGTCCTATGCGGAATAGAGTAGAAAAAATTGCATTCCTCAAGGTTTGTAACTCATTGTGGTAGAATAACTAGACATAGAAAAACGTGTTTTACTTTATAAGATCTAATTGCCATAATGCGATTTGGCATTTAAGCATCAGATAGGGAGATTCATACCGCACTCCGGCGACTGGATTGGTGTACACCTAGATGGAAGCAAACACAATCTCCTTGATTTAAAAATGCAGGTCAACTGTATGTATATGTCGGGCTCGAAATTTGTTAGACATGAATCGTCACATCGAAAACAAGGCATATTAGGTGCTCTTAACTAGATCGTTAGGAGTCACTGGTGTGAAGCCAGCGGCGCGAAGGACATACAGACATCGAATGTCAGCTGCAGGCAGTGCCATTATAGATCAAACTGTGTTTTGGCATGAGCGTATGTCCATTGGTATACCGCTCAGTACAATCTGACATGTCGGCGAAAGAGTCGCTCCGTTGTGGCGGCAAGTCAGTGCAGTCTTCCTTCATTACAATTAGTCTAACGTAGACACTAAATTGTGTCTGTATATGACAAGTCAGAATTTATCAAGAACACAACCTAACAGGTGTACGTGGCCAGGCAATTACACCGACAAGTGCTAAGCGAGTCGTTGAGCTGCATACACATATTCTGCACACTCGCTTGGTCGAAAGTGACAAGCATGCCGATGCAGACAGAAAAAAAAACAATGTTGAATCCGATAAATTCGTTTATTTACAAACATTTCGTATGATCTAAATCTACAATATTTACATGATGTGTAAACGTGTAAGTAAGTACCTACTATAAAGTCACAATTCGAGTTTGCTTCTTGAGATCACCACGAGTCCCTGAAAGAAATATCACGTTCGCTGTTAGGTTTACAGTACACGTTCCCAATATATCTAAATCGTTATTACCGAAAAATCAGATACGTATATATATATATATATATATATATATATATATACATATATATAAAGGATTTAGGTACCCTACACTAGAATAAGTCCTACGTTTATGTAAATCACTATATTGCGTAAACCTACCATCCGTGGTTGCCATGGAAATGGATATCATGGACTTCTTGTACATGAACGATCTCCTTCGGGCCGTGGTTTCGATGTAGGCCGTGCAGGAGACCCGCGCCCACACCGGCCGCTGCTCCAGCAGCGCCGCCCGCTAGAACTGCCGGCGCCAATTTTTTGACGACCTTCTTCAATAGAAAGTGGTGTCCGGCGCTCGCTATCGCCACGAGGCCGCCAATGATCATCATCACAACGATGTGGGCAAAGAACTTCATGATTCGATCTGAAATACGTAGCGCCTCAACTTAATTTGCGATCGGCAATCGGCGTGTTTGGGCGGCTATTATTAGTCAGCACTCAGCACGCCTTATCCAATCGATAGACAGTCAGTCCCGAAAGACATAAGTATAAGCAAATTAGAGCTAAACATCAATCCAAGCTGCGTGTTTGTAATGATAAACTCCGAGAGACGCCATGTGTGTGTAGACATTTCAAATCTGCGCGTGTAAGCACGTAGGTATGCAAAGTCCTGCAATTTGCTCATTGTCCTGGTTTGAAAGTGCGTTCATTGTGAAGTAAGGGCGAACAAGGGTCGTGTGCTTGTTCTTGCGGATGGTCGAGAAATTCTACGATGCTGTTCGACGTATCTGACCATATTTGCTCACCTAACTATTTGCACGCACTTGGCCATCATTGAACAACTAGTAGCGTACGGTTAGTTAGCACGGTAGTCTATCGAGGTTAGGATTAGCCGACTGTTAGCACAATATCTAACATTAACTAAGATTAAAAACTAGAAGCAGTAAGTAAACTCTGAAATACCTGACTGCACTATAGTAATATCTGTAAATCAGTCGATGTTAAGGGATTGGATGTCTACCGCAGCCACAGAAGGTAATTAAACTCTAAATTAAGGCTTTACGTTTAGAAAAAAACACCTTAACACGTCTAGAACACCAACTCTACACTACCAACTGAAACGTTTGCGAAATGTTTATGTTGTTAATACGAATATCATACAACTTTGTGTGGGCCTGTTTGGCGGAACAAAATAGAGGAGATAATTAGAGATTCTGTCTTTCTCTTATTAGAATTCCTAACAATTTAGATCTCTAAGCAACACATGCTCAATAAAGCCATTTACTTTGTAAGATACTAAGGTTTCTATTGCGGTCTATATATATATATACATATATCAGTTTACCAACCTAATATTGGAGCATGGCGCTGCTAATTACGATACGAACAAGTTCTGTGTAGCTCTATTGCACGCGGTGTGCAAACGTGAATACCATACCTCGACAGTGGCGTCAGAAGTCTGCTGTCAAATTTCTGCACTACGTGTCCCGTTTCCGTGGTGGATCAGTCGGCTGGCGGGTGTTCTAATGCCTACAAAGCCAGAGTTCTCGCTTATATATAGCGGGCTAGAAATAACTGACAAGCGCGCAGCCCACGGTTTCGCCGGGCCGGGTCGAGACAAGTGAAGGAAGCGCCATCTATCTGTAGGAGTAAGCGGCGTCGTTTCTTATGTCATAGACTGATTCAATTCTTTGACTCGACTTCACTCGTGCACCAACTGCAGTGACAGACACGTCCATTCATAGTCATAATCTTAGCCATAGTCATAACTACGTAGCGTGTACGAACATTAAGAACAACTACACTCGCAGCAACAACAACAACAACAAGAACGAACATAACAGCGAAAACAACAACAAGAACAAACATAACAGCAACAATAGCAACAACAACAACAAGAACGAACATAACAGCAACAACAGGAACAGCAACAACAACAGCAACCACAATGATGTCAGACATAGGAACCGAAAAATACACACATGAAAGTTTAGAATCATTGTCGCAAATCGTTCTCTGCCCGTGTTGGCGGTGACCCTGCTGCTCCCGGTCGACTTCCTTGACTTCGCGATTTGGGGTGGCAAACGTAGAAACGCAGGCTGAGGGGGTAGCTCTATGTGAACGGGCTATGACGCGCCGTTCACGCTTATAGAAGATTTACTGACCAGCTAACCGACTTACTGGCAGACCGACCGACCGACAAGGTGAAAAACGGCGCTGCCGAACGTTACGTATGATGACGACGCATTTAACGTTGGTTTTCAGGGGTCTAAGGGGTTCCGTGGTTCGTCTTGTTCTGTCTACTACCCCCGAGCCAGGGCCCCCTCTAGCCGGATAAGCGCTGCCTCTGCTGATGTCACGGCCATCATCAGTGCAATGGCAGTTGTTGTTGTTGTTGTTGTTGTTGTTGTTGTTGTTGTTGTTGTTGTTGTTGTTGTTGTTGTTGTTGTTGTTGTTGTTGTTGTTATTGTTGTTGTTGTTGTTGTTGTTGTTGTTGCTGCTGCTGCTATTGCTGCTGAGCGGCCATGAATTTGATTTCACGTTAGCAGCTAGCTAGGACTTCTTTCTGTCCCCTCGTGTTTCGATGCAGGGGACTGCAGGCCGTTGTCCCGTACAGAAACCCCGCCAGTCTGCACCGGCTGCAGAGATCGGCATGGTTGTGACCGAGTTTAGCAGCGCGCACAGAAATAAGTCCAACCAACCGACAATGACGGAATGTTTGACCACCAACCGCTGACAACCGGTGGTCGCAGCACGAAACGAGCATGTGTATATTCAGTGTTGCGTCACGGAGCGATTTGTTGTTACCTCACTGACTGCGTTAAGCAGAGGCTGTAATCTTAGCAGCCAGCGTCAGCTTCGACAACATTGACGAAGGAACTACTATACTTTGACGCTTACAACAAAGCTCCAGAAGACAGGTCAGACACAAATCGTGCAGAACTGAATGATGACCTGAAAAATTGATGTGAAATGGCAACTGACATGCAAGCGAAAGTAAAAACAACAACAGCAAAAACAAAGACAATAAAAACAAAGACGACAAAAGCAAAAGCAACAACAACAACAAATTGATTCGGAAATCACTACGTCATGATTATATGCTAAGACGAGTTATTGAGGATGAGGTCAAGTTAAAGTTTAAGTCGTTGCCAGTTAAATTGCTGGCAGTGCCACAGTAAAACATGGACTAACGAAATTAGTACCCTAAATCATTTTTGTGTCGGTCTAACGCTCGCGACTTAAGAATATCTTGATTTAAAAAATACAAACTAGTCGAATGCCAAGTGCGACAAAGACAGTTTAATAGTAACTTCTGTTTATTTGTGTGCTAAACGCTTTGTCCGTTACGCCTTCGTCTTGGTCTGTAGCTCATGATTATAGTGAAGCGGCGTTGAATATAGCTCATGACTGGAATAACTCAAAACGGTTAACGCACGCAGTATTCGTGGGCTGCAAAGCTACCTTAGATTTTGCACTGTTTTGATGCGTAGTCCCGTAAAGGCTTCTCCAGTGTAAGAGTTACATAGAAACAGTATCACCTTGTAGCAATTGCCCTGTCAGAAAATGATGACGATGATCGAATACGAGGTTCTAAAATGTCCGTCTATTTTCTTACAAGCCGCCAAAGTAGCGCAGAGAGTTAACATGAAAACTTGTCCAATCTAATTCTGTGACTGATGTAAAATTCGTTGGCAAGTGACAAACTCGAAAAGGTAGAGATGTGTTGACAACCATATTGACCATCACAAATGCAGGTCCAACCCAACCAAACTTGATTTATTTGACATTCATATTGCCCCGGTGGCAGCAAATTCTGTTGCTAGTATCCTACAAATAAAATGCATTAGTAACAAAGCCGTATTGAAATAGTATATTTTTACAGCACCGAATGAACAAGGATATAGAAATATTAAAAAAAATACAGAAATTGGAAATTAAAAAATACAGAAAACTTCTACTAGGCGCTTGTCGTGGGCAAGCATGGAGCGAACAGATTTCAATATCGCATGATAACCCGTGTCGTGATATAAGCACGTTGTTGGCAGGTCTACCAGTACCAGAATCTGATGAACGGTGATTGCTCTCGAGGCGCAAACGAAACATTTGACAATAGGACGCGAGCATTCGGCAGGGTAAATCAAAAGATTCATTTATCTAAAATGGCGACGCTTGGAATTAATTGGCCATCGGACCCTGGCTAAGTGCCACTCATATCTAAAAACTCGCGCCATTGTCATAAAGATCAGTGACTTAGTCTTGGAGCGCTTCCCATCCCTTCTAGGGTTCCTCAAGGCTCCTGCTAAGGCTTACTTACTTGTGTATATAATCCTCGCTCAGGACTTGGGTCTATGTCTGCGCAACCTAAATATAGCATACAAATTGTATGCGGACGACCTAAAAAAATATATGCTTATTTCAGATCACAAAAATGAAGATCGATTGAAGATTTAAGCAGCCAATAATAATATTGCCACCTGGTATAAGCTAAATAATATGGTGATCTCAGTTTCAAAGCGCACGGGCCTGAAAACAGCCCCCGAAAGCTTTACGTTACAGCTAAGGGATTTTCCTATACTCAAGATAACATCCTACAAGGACCTAAGAGTTACGTTCAATAGGCATATGAAGTCTCGGGCACACATTGGCGATTCAACAAAATCTGCTTCTCGACTTAACAATCTTATACTGAGAGTATTCTCATCACAAGATGTCTCGATATGTTGTTATGACTTACGTTGAAACTTCTAGGTGCACAACCGTAAAAATTGCCATTACGACCGAAAAGTAACAAGTAAGAGACTTTTCTCAGGGAATAGCAAATTTAATGCCCATCATTTGTGTATCAAAGTGATGGTGCTGCGTTACGTAGTTGCCGAGTGACTAAGCCTTTTCGACTGCCATATCGAAAGCGAGGGCATGCATACTTGCTAGCATTTTGGCCTGGATCAGCACGTGTATCAGACCGTTAGGTACATATTAGTTGGTACTTGATTCATGAGTTATAGGAGCTGCCATACAAAGGGTCGGCTACGCAAACATTTTACGGGACAGGTTTAGTACGTGATGCGTTAAGAAGTTGATGACCACGGAGTGCTCTATCGGCTGAAAATATCGCCGCTGGGGCTGTCAGCACGGAACAATGTCTTAAAACAGTCGAGCGAACAAACCTCGGGTAAATTTGGGGGTTGGAGCTCTCTATGCACCTATATAAAATTTAGCTGGTGCAAGACTATAGGTCTACGAACCATCGCGAGCGGCTAAACTTTGCCATTTAGGCTTTAGAGATGATGCAGCATGATACCAAATTTGCAACGAAAATCATAAATAGTGACGATTTACACCCCCCCCCCTCCCCATTTTGATCTAAATTGAGGTGAATTCAATAAACAGAATGGTAGCCCTTGGGCAACTAAAAGCCCTCCCAATACTCAAAAGAAGCTTTTGTAGGCGCCATGTGCGTGGGTCTGGCGCGGTTTTGCCTTAAAGGATCACTGTACATAGTTTTCAATCCACTGTAAATGCCGTGCGTTACCACAGAATCGACATTCATCGATACCAGATGTGACCGGTATGCGAGTGAACTCTGGTGTTCCAACAAGATAGTCCATCAAGCCTCGCTGTCTCAATTGGCCAGTCTCAATTGGGCTTTTAAGGACGAAATGCCGGGAGCTGGCTGCTTAAGGCGTATCCCCCCCCCCCCCCGACTTCGTCGAAAGCACTTTTCCGATCAAAATAAGTACAATAGTAATGTCTGTTTGCATTTATGTGTAACGCCCATTCGTGCATCAACTCTAATCGTTGCGTACGCCTTGATCGATGAGGCTCACAACCATGTTGTGCTGCATCGAATAACTTGTGTATGGTCATACAGCTGGTAATGTGTCTGACTTACCCGGAACACCCGAAAGCCCTTTCAAAACGGTGCAGGCGACGGGGCACTGCGACACGTGACGATAATGTCACGTGATCGTAAAGCCAACTATAACGGCTCCGCTAGAAATTTGGCCAGTTGTTTTAAAGATCGGCGGGATGCTATTAGGAATGTAGTTGCGTTTTGTTGCAAATAAACGCAGCGGTTGCGAACGAATGTCTCGCTTGTTGAACTCAATCGGTAAGTCGCGGATAACTATCTAATTATGCACAGGAGTCGTTGTGTGGTGGTACGCTGGTTATTGGAGCAGGGTTGAATAGAGACCACAAATGCGATGCGAGAAAAGATGAAAGCCGTATCTTCATTCTTTGATATAGAGTGCGACTTTGATTCAAGGGCCAGAAGGGCTTCATTAATGGTAATCCGCACGTTGGCGTATCGGCACAGAGTTTTTTTACGTTAATGATTAACTCCGTCAGAATGCGAAGTCGCTTTGTTGCCTGCCTGAGCTTCCGATGAAGCGATGAAGACGATTCGGAGTCCGACAAAGAACAGAAGCGAGCATCTCACTCTATTTATTGACGACAGTGGGATGAAACGTTTGATTAGGAAAAGGCAGCATCGGGAGAACTTATATTACATTTATTAACTTCGTAGCGATTGAAGAACTCGTTCCAGGTAATCAGGTGAAAATGCGTGCCTATTGCCTCAACACTCGTTTTATGAGAGTTGACTCTGCTGAGCAATTAGGCCGCCTCGATAACGTCCATTTCTACGCTAAACGAGGAGAGTTTATGATACGAGCTAATGATGCGGTCGCATGCCACAGTCGTATCAAGGATGTCGGGATCTGTAGTCAAGATGAAATTAAGCATGGAACCAGAGTGATTGATGGGTTAGGCAATAAACTTGGACAAGGTTGTACTCAAGACAGCACTTGGCTAGAAGGATACCCATTATTGTAGTTGAGGACGTTTTAGTAACACACCAGTCAATAGGAGGTAAGTTGAGATCGCCAACAATGTCTTCGGGACCGTCAAATTGACAGTAGAAGTTAATAGCGTCGCAGCATTTACAAATCCGATCCGTGCGTTTAAGAGTGTCACCGGCGTTTGATACGTATAAAGAACACAAACGAAACCTTGTATGCAAAATGAGCAGCTCAACTGCAACATGTTCGCAAGGCAAGCCGCATGATATAGGTACGACACTTAGGAGTGCTTAGAAGAGGATGCACACCTCTCCTCTGGAGGAACCGCGGTCCAATTGGAAACAAAGACAATTCTTGTTAAAGGAGAGTTTGGCATCCGTTATGATCTGACGAACCATGTTTTGAACAGAAATACGAGATCAACATTGTTGGTCATACTATAGGATAACATTGAGCCCATGGCACGTTCTTTTGCTGCTAAGACGCCCAGAAATTAGGATCTATAACTATTTGCTTCGATGTGTTGTGTCTTGATCGGAATTTTCAATTACATAGTAATGATTACACTTTTGGCACAATACACTTCTAGATGTCCGAGTCTGTGATTCCGGGAACGACCATAGAGACAAATCCACTTTTTGTTACCCTTGGCAACATTAGTATATATATATATATATATATATATATATATATATATATATAACGTCATTGAAAAGGAATGACCAAAAATCGAGTGCAACAGCACATGATGGAGAATGGTCTAGAACTAAAAACAACCTCCTTAAAAAATGTTTTAATTCTAGATATCTTAAGTTGTCCTGCTCTTGGTGCATGCCGGAGGATGGTATAGAATTTAAAACAACTTCTTTAGAAAAAAAATGTAATTGTACAAACTCGCGTGCGGAGTCGTTTTGTGCAACCCTAATTGTTTGTCGGCCAACCGCCGTGCAGTAAAGTAATTCCAATTAATTCTAGCTCCGGTACTCCAAACCGCTACAAGGCGGGGTCCCTTCACAGCCGGCAACAAAACAACGGCGAGTTTAGCTAGACACTTAGATTAGATAGACCTAGCGTTCACAACTTTATAGTCATTTGCCACATCTGATCAAACTATCCTGTTACTAGGTAAGTCACTTACGTTTAAAAATACCGTAAACATGTTACGCCTAGTAGACGCACTTACTGGAGCATGGAAGAAAAAGAAAACACAATTTGTATTTGCTATAACTATAGTCAGAACCTCAAGATCTAACCAATGACATCACCAGTAGGCAACTTCGACTGTAACAGTGTGTACGATGCAAAAGGCTTCGCTTGTTCGCTGTGCCCCTCGAGACTAATTAGAGCAGCGGCCATCCAATGACAATGCCAACAAAAGCTAATTAGTCGACTCTTGTTTAACAGTCTATGATAAAACTAATGTTGGGTCCCCGGGGACCAGCGTGTCTTTTGGTATCCGGTTTCCTCTTAAAACTACGACAATATGGCTATATGCGTCGATAAGGTGTGTTGTGGGTGAGGCTTCGCAGCCAGTTTCAGGGCAACGATGACAATAACAGCAACAACAACAACGGTTTCGTCGTAATATATGTCGCAAATATGCACAATCTTGCAGTATACAGTGTCGAATGTACAAAGATTTTTCTGGTCCTTTCTTTTCTTTTCTCCCTTAGTATTTATTTGATCGTATGGTTGACCTTACGTACCGGGTGGTGCGGGGAAAAGATGGTTTCGCAGCTCGGATAGCAACCGACCGACCGACCGACCGCCGCAATAGTGGAATTGGCAGCGGTATGCACGTAGGTTATACTGGCGCCACTAACTACTATGTCTAGTTCTGCCTAGGCGGTTAGACATTCGATTTGCTTCGTTAGCGAGCAGTGCTGTGTCAGATCTGAATAATGATCAGGCGGCCACGCGATTGGTATTCAGCGTCCTATGCGAACTGTCCCAGCTGAGATGGCGACCAAGGCAATTGAGCAGCGCACAGAGCTTCGCACGCAAGCGCATGCGTGTTCACGTGTTCTCGGCATCGGCGTTTCGTCGAAAACTCGTTGAATCCCTAATCGTTTCGCGTTGAGCCTACTAACTGTGCAGTGCTCGCCGTTTGGAGAGAACCACGTCCAGTTCGCAATCCAACGACAACTCGGCTATAACAGTAATGAGACTGCAACCAAAGCAAGTACAACTGTACCAACCATTTTGATAAAATTCGCCTCCTTAATTAAAATTAAATATTTATTTATTACAAATTTAATAATAATAATAATAATAATAATAATAATAATTGTATGCTCATCTTTCGTTTCCAGACGACGAGATCCCAGCCGATACTCAAATATGTTATGCAGACGCAATACAACCTGATACGGTCCCTCCAGCGCTGTATCAAAAATGCCTAAGCTTCGATAAGACAAAAAAGCGACTCCAGATTAAATTACTGCAGTGTTCTTCACAAATTGCTACAGGAATTCGAATCCGATTCGACCCTTATTCGAGAAACGGAAGTTCTGACTAAAGAGGTAAGTACATCATTATCCCCTTCATTTATTTGTGAGGTAGGTAAATGACTAGCCAACATGGACACAACAGTAGGCGTCACAGATAAAGGACCAATAAAACTCTAGATATATTTTCAAGGTTTCATACATATGCACCCACGGCGCTTTCGCATGAGGAACCTCACAGGGCTTGCAATGTCACAGGGCTTGCAATCTCACAATTATTCTACACTTCGGAGCCGAGTAACCGAATTGAATAAGCCAATACCCACCGATCGCAACACTACACCTTTTCCTCAAGGACCACTCAACGACCAATCCCGTAATACTTGCTAAGGAAAATAAGTAATATATGGAACATTCACGAAGCATAATGAAATGCGTCAGAGTTATTGTTGTTGTTGTTGTTGTTGTTGTCGCTGTCATTTTTCTTATCTATGTTTTTGCTGGTCATAACGCATTTTTGCGCTACAAACTGAACGAATTTTCACACACGAGCATCTAGCTACACACGGTTATCGGAGTTGCTTCAGTGTCTCAAATACGTATATACTTCTTCCGCTCTGTTGACGTCAAGATATCATCCGATATCATAAATGGCGGCGTTTCTGACAACATTGCTTTGTTATCGCTAACAAGTGACGGCTACCCCCAGGCTCGGTCATTTGTCAAACTCCTAGAGTCAGAATTCCCCGCGGCCACAGCCGGCCGGTAGCAACTTCAACCCCGATTACTCAATCAGCGTATTTAGACAAGGGCAATGTCGCTATTGTAAATATATCCCAGACACACTACAAAGGTATGTACACAATGGTAGCTAGTGTCCACCACAACAGAAAGTCGCCTAAAGATAACATAAAGAGAAGGAATCCTAACGTCCTGCCAGTACCCTTACGAGCGTTTTTCTTAAGCGGTTATTAGGCGTTTATCTCCAGACTGATGGCATCCTAGATGTAACTAAACACTGACATCAATTGAAAAACCTTTTTTTTGGCAACACTGACATCAACTGAGAAGAAATTTTGTATGGTCTTGAGCTCCAGCAGCAATAATAATTTTCTTAGAGATATAAATAAAAAACTAGCAGTCGTAGTGCTTTTTGATTTTATGGCGTCTATCGTTAAAGCATATAAGTAGAGCAACATTGCTTTCTGGATGTTTGTGTGCAGTTCTGCGCGCCACTATAAAACAAAACATGTCTTTTTCACATAGAAGAGGCTTGCCGCTACATCCGCTGCGGACCTTGTTCTGAACCAGTTGCACCTCTCCAAGCGAGTCCGGTGGCGTGGTGCATTAGTCTGCGCCTCGCAACCGGAGGAGACACACAGGTGCGCGGGTTCGAGCCCCACCGTTGCACATTTGTATTTATGGGAGTCAGTCTATGAAGCAATGCGAAAAGCAGTTCCGTGGACATTAAATCTTGGCTGAGAGTCAGCCCGGAAACTTTACATTACCTCTCCAAACCTGTAGCCCTGTAGGTACTTAGCAATTCGAGGCGGTGAACGATTCGATACGTGGTGACCACGTCATCGTTTTTTTATTGAGTATATGTTACAGCAATTTTATCGGAACAGCATTCGTTTTACTTCGTTGAAAATAGGGGTTTTTCTGCGCGTTTCATTTATAATTATTTCCTTCTAATGATGGTTTTCAGCCGCCATTTTGTCTCGTCGTAGATTTTTCAGCTCGTTTTTCCTTCTCATTATGCTTTCCATCAGTATGGCACTCTGCACCCAGAGGCAGAGAAAAGTTGTGTGGTTTACATCACCCTCCTCGCCTGCATCGCGCATGATGCGCTTGGTGTACGGAGCCTTACCTATCCTATGCACGTATTTTTGGAAGCGCTCGTGCCCCGTCAATACTTGCGTCAGATAGTAGGTGACACGTCCGTGTTCTCTGTGAAACTATTTCTCGCAATCACGGATGTCCTGACGCGTGCACGCTCCTGGTATGGCGATTTAATGGTTTCCTGGAACATTCCTCGTTTCATTCCCTAAATGTCTGCCTCCGAGCCTTGGCTTTTGTAGAGACCGGTTCTTTCTTCACCGTATTCGCTCCTTGATAACTCTGGGACCCTGTTCGCCAGCGTATCGAAATTCACCTATCAGTCATAATCTATACTTTTTAAAGCTAACCGCAGTATTTTCCCGACAAGGGTATTATTACAAATAAATCAGTAGCTGCAAGCCAACCAAGTTTTAACCTGGTAACCACGTTGCATCCGGATAGAAGTCTATTGTCGCCATTGCTGGCAAGAATAGGTAGCCTGAGGTTGCATTTTGGCATTTGCGATGGTTAAGCCCCAGGCCACTGGTTGCGCAGACGTTCGGAATGCAGTCCACATTTTTTCTAACACTGCCCTGCGAGTACTCGGCAAAAATAGGCTATTGAAAAATACACCTTTAAAGTTTCCCTTTCCCTCAAAGTTGCGTCTAACAAAGGACACCTGAGTAACAAGCAAAAAAGAATTGGTCCTAGCGCATCTCTCTGCTAGACATTGCAGACCGGCGGAATGCCGTAACGTTTAGGAAGAAGGCAAAAGGGCCCAATTCAGTTGTGAACCAACTAACAGGTAATATAACACGTGGTCCTTTAATATGGTAATAACGCGGTCCAATAGTCGGTCCTCACTACAACTGTCGATAAGGCCCTTGAGCCGGACAAGCCGCGTCGCGTGGAAAGCTGCCTAAATACCTTCCGAGATTACGAATCCTGACTGATGGGAATCAGAGCTCGATCTTTATGAAACAGAAAATTGGTTCTTATGAAGCTTGCCTTTGCGGGGAAGTTGATTTCAGTTCGGAATGCCGACAGCTAAAGCTATGAAGTCCGCCGGCTCGGGCACAGCTCTTCCTGAAGCAAGAGCAAGAACGTTACCCAAGTAGTTCGTGTCAGATCTGGCTTGGCGACAGCAACGTGCCGTCTCATAGAGTTGTCTGCCGCGGCAGTGCGCCTACAGTTTAAACAATACTCAAAAGTGGTTGCGGCAGTGGCCGTGGAGACTCTGAATGGTGGGAATACACTGTTGGCCCGGAAGAAGGTAGAGCTAGTGTAATTTCGGAACGGAAATGGCCCTTATTATCCAATCTGTCTCGTGAACACGCTGCCCAAGAGCATCGCGGGTATTGCGCAAGCAAGGCTCCGAACTTTTTGTGGAGGGACATGTAGTCATTTCTGAATCACAGTATGGATTGCGGAAGAACTGCGCCTTGCACAGACTGAAGACCGCGTTGATAAAAGGTACTCTCCCAATAGTGGGTTCAACCTTCTGCGTGGAGTTACGCTGGTCCGACTGGCTTCAGGCTACTTTGAAGACCAATCGGTGCAGAGTGATGGCAGAGAATTTGCGATGAGTGACCCAGGGATCGGCCGTGAGCCCTCAACTCTGGTATCTGGCGCACGCCGACGTCCTCGACCTTCCGGATATGCTCCAAGGAACGGAGTTTGTTGTGTTTGTGTTCGAGGGCTGGATAGCCGAGGCAGGGCTGAAGATGGCCTCCTCAAAAAATAAAGCCAAAACAATGTCGCCATATTAGGCTAACATTGGCAGGAGTGAAGATAAAGTTCTCGAACGCTGTGCGGTTTCTTGGAGTCCACCTCTAGCGCCCGTGGAACCTCAAGGTCGACAAACAAGCAGTTGTGTGGTCGGGTCCCCTGTTTGAACATGACGAGGCTTATTTGCATAAGGGGCAACGAGTGTGGGACGTCATTTGTGAAGGCAAACCACGCTTTTCTGTCAAGGCACTTATCCGTATAGATAGATTGAGATCCGGAAGAGAACTAATTTACCACATCACACAGGCTGTGATAGGGTGAAGAGGATTGATATGACTATTTCACACATTTGCACTTTTGCGACTTGATAACTCGGGACATGCCGGACCACACTGTGGTCCACTGCCCGGAATGTAAAGCATTACGAAGTGCTCAGCTCAAAGACGGCTTATATCTAAATAATAGCATGTTGGAGCCTCGAGAGCAGCGAAATAAACTTGTGTACGCAATGACAGGGATCATAATAGCAAAAGACGAGACAGTCCCGGTTATTGGACCCGGTTATTGGGGATTAGACAGAAAGTGTAAGGGTCTGAGAAGGTTCATCGAGTTCTTAGTCATCGAGCTACCATCCGGCGGGTAACCCTACACACTATGTTTATTTCTTCCCTCCTGTATAAAAAAGTCCACCTAATAATGCCTCGATCGGTCAAAACATTCTGAACGTTTTAAAAACTTGGAGCGCTCAACCTGCTCTATCGGAAACTGCTGCGCTCATCGCGGGGCAGAAAGATTACCGTCAGCAGAAGCTGTTGCAGCTGCTGTGTTTGAAAACACTCATAACAGAAAGCATTCACTCTAAGAGCAATTTTTTTTTTAGTTTAGTACAATGCACTCTTTAATAAAAAGCTGGCCAATAAACAGGCTGGCTAAAATTTACGGGTTATGCGCAATTATTATTAATATAATTACAATGGTGGGTTTAATATCAGTAAACGCGTATTTATGTCTCGGATTGCCCCTGGTATCACGATCACGGAAAAATAAGGAAAGAGAGAAAATACCTTGAAGTGATTTTCGACACAAGGCACACCGGAGAGGCATGTTGCGGCGAAAGCCCAGTGGGCCATCTTAACCCTGGCATGAATTATGCCAATGATTGTGGAATTGTGGAGGGGAAACTGAAGGCTTACAGTTTTGCTTGCCGAACGACGTCTGCTTCCCTAGCTAAGGTATTTTGGTTAACGTTTAGGTCACTCCTGACTCAACATCGGATGTCGCATCTAACCAGTTCCTCTAGCAAAATGCATTTTTATATTTAAAATACATTTCAGGACGTCTATTGAAGCACCTAGTTTTCGCTAGCGCGGGATTTGGGTCACGAAGATGCTATGTTACGGGGGCGAACAACCCTCAGCTATACCGCGTTAAGTGGCGTGAAACGTCTAAGTGTGAAATTTAGTAGATCTTATATAGCTCAACCGTTATTTCTGCTGCAGGGAATTTAAAATCGTTTTTTTTTCTGTGTTTACGGCTAGATTGTTGACGTTAGATCGCAGTTTAGGACTATGTTGAACTGTACACTGAGCAGATATCGCGCGTCGAGGTAGAGCCTTTGAACTGGCCTCTATGTGATTATGCAAACGTATTTTGCTTCTGAATTTCAACAGCACTAGACGGCCTCCGCTTTAAGGCCAAAATTACCCGACCCGGTGCTGGTTTGGAATGTTACGTAGTATGGCCTTTGGTCTGAGCAATAAACTAAAGTCTAACGACCTTTGGGTGTTTGAAATGAGCGTATCATGCATCTGGCGTTCTTATTTTTTTATATTTCAGGTAGAGATATATGATAGGCATATTACATCCATATTTATCGTTTCATTTTATATCTAACACCAACCGAAATCGCACTAGCCCGCATCTAAGAACCCCCAATACGTACCGCAACTATATACCCAATCGCCTGATATGGCCGTGACCATAAAATAATGCACATCACTTAAGTTATTCAAGCAAAGATGGCATCATGAATTACTCTGTGAACAATGTCTTGATCGATAAGACATCTCAATGATCCGCAGGAGGAAGACAATTATTTTCATCCATGATTTATGAATTGAAAAAATGCTAAGAATGTTTATTTGTACGATTTACTCTAGAACTAAACAAGCCCATCAAAAGGTGGGCTTGTTTAGTTCGATTATTAAGGTTTCGTAATCATGTAGCACCAGATGACAACAAATCTACAGGGGCGTATTGAACAAACAGTCAACAGTTAAGGCCGATTTGGTAAATATACAATATATGGCCTAGTAGGCCAATGTGTAAATTAATCAAAATTACACCCACAGCTGTCACTGTTCTAATCTACGTTGGAATCTAATTAAAACGATCAATAAAACGCTCAAACGTGGGGACCTACCAGATCAAATGGGGCATCGCCTATGGTGTGTAGTCCACAGTATACAGAACGCGGGGAAACGTCTAGCACGCTTCGGCTTATGGTATTTTGGTATTATATAGTATCCGAGTGCCTACAGTTTAAATGCTCCCTTATGTGAACCTGAAATGAGTAATGCGATTAAATGAATTAACACAGACCATCTCGCATTTATAGATAATATGGTTACTTGATTTTAAACCATTTTCAAGCTAGTGGTTCACTTATTTAAGGTACACAAAATATGGAAAGAAATGCTGCCTCGAAATGTAACATCCATACATGTATACAGAAGCATCAAGTGAGCGCCACAGTGCGTACTAGGTATCAGTTAATACTGCAATGTCAATGCAGAAAACCATAATGGAAATTCTGGTTCGTATAAGTAGAGGCCGATGTGTGAGTCAAATATAAACGAAATCATTATTCGTTCACAGTCAAATGATCTACGCAGTATTTTAGGAACCGTATACTGGATTAGCATCAATGTACTCTTAAGAGGAAAATGACGATACGTCTCGCAAATAGTTTCACCGTCTATTGTTTACGTATAATATGTTACGCAAACGTTCCCGTTAACGTTCATCTCATGTCTGTGCTTACAAAAGAATACATATATATACACAATATATATATATATATATATATTTTTTTTTTTTAAGACATTATGTTGTAAACAACGCCACGACTGCACAAATCGCTGATGATCAGCAAGTTGTTACATTGCGCCCCGTATGGGAGCTATACCAAAGAAAGTATCTTCTTTTGCGTGTATAAGTGTACAAAGTATTCTTCTTAAGGACTTCACTTTACTGGAGGTGATTTTAAATGCAATTGATGTATAATACATAGTGACGCATTTGCTAACTTTTAATGAGACAAAGCATGCGTGTCTTAACCCAGGTTCAACGGACCAATATTCATCACAATTTCGTTGGCATCTGACCAAACTTCAGCCATATGCATCCAGTCATCAAAATGGCCCAGCGTCAGTAACTAAGTCAGTTTTGCATCTCGCTACCCATTGTGTTTGCAATAAAATATTATTATTAGAGTAATTTCAATGATAACCGATGGCGATGTGTCGAGCACTGCAAGGCTCATAAGCTCGTGCAATATGCTTGGTGTCGAATCCGACTATGTGAATGCTCATATTTGGAGCGACGTTATTTGCTTTTAAAAAGAAGGATGGCCCAACCCGCCATATCGCGTGCTCATCTACACTTCGTAGGACAACAGTAAAGGTTGCCTGCTGGAGGGAGACGCCGCGAACTGGTGGAGCAGTAGGTGAACATCAGCTCGCCTTTGCTACTAGAAGTGACATAGAAGTGGCAATCCATGCTGCATCATGGTCAAACTAGACTTTTAAAATGGTTTTCAACTTCGTTCGACGCGACCACCTTCTAAAGAGTGTGTCTCGCATGTGCTTGGGCCTATACCCATCGAACTTAACTGCTGTTCATGGACTACGTCATACTTTTACAGTCGGGCCTGCAACAAGGCGGCGCGTTAGGTCTTCCACTGTTTTGTCTTACCATCATTAAGCTGATGGACTCTTTAGAGTCCGCGCTTAACGTATGATACTTGGATGATGGCGTGTTAGCTTGGTGATCCTGTAACGGTTGATACTCGTGATATTCAGAAGGTACTGGATTTCGCAACGATGAGCAGGATATGCCTTCACCCACAAAAATGTGAACTATTTGTGTCGGAATTATCAACAACCCACGTCTCAGTCTGGTAACCGGCCTTCCAGACTGTATCACGAAAAATGGGACATCACCTTAGTAGGCGTGCCATTTCTTAATGACGAAGGGAAAAGTCAGATATCTGGTTGGCTGGAGAAGTTAGAATCGTCTTCAGGTCGCTTCGATCTCCTAGGTGCACACAGGGGATTGTTTCTTCTAAAATCCTGCTTCCCGACGGCACGCGTAAACAACCTCTCCTTGGCATCAACTTAACGGAAATTATAAGTATTTACGAACAATTGAACGCCCACACGTTGAAGTCCCTGTCTTCCTTACTTATTTAAGCTTACCAGTGGCAGCTCGCAGACAAGCCCTTTTGCCTATGGCAAGAGCAGGCCTAGGAAATTCCTGACGCTGTCTCGGGTTGTAGGTCTTGCGGTGGATCGCACTAATGTCTAGTGCCTGGCAAAGGACGTCAGGGACACTAGATTCCCCAGCTATCGAGCGGTTACATACTGCACCAGAGGATTTTAAGGAAAGTCTCACGCCCTGGAACATCTTGTCCAGGGGACTCAATTTCTCAGGCAAGCTATACCGCGCCGTTGGAGGATATGCGACTCGTCAACATGCTTGCTTTAGCAGAAGACGAGGTGAACAAAGTACGCCTTCAAGCAGTGTGATCTTGTGGTGCTGGCACATGGCTCAGTTCCGTCGACCTAACAGCCTTTGAGGGTAGGAGGACACTCTCTTCCGACCCAAATAAGTGTTTGAAGTATGCATTTATCGGATACTCTATGGATTTTGGACATTTTGCCTTCGAGACCTTAAGGAGGGCAGACAAAATTACTGAGAGAGTAATTGCTAAGCCTCAGATTAGCTACGGGGACCCAAGCTCTGGTGCTTCCGCCTCTAAAAGCACCTCCCTCGGATTGTCTCAGATTCTTACAGGCTTAAGTCCAGAGATATCGGCCAAATTCAAGGCCTTATTAGGAGTTTTTGGAGCCGCTGTTGCAACTTCTGCCGTTAGTGGACAATCTACGAAAAATCGTACAATCATGAATAATCACGATTCGCATAGCTCAAGACGGAGAAGCGCCACGCACTACTCCAACTACTATTAAATATCCACTTTGCGACGGGCGATACACGCGGCGTGGCTTAACAAGGCATATATCAGCTAAGCACCTGACGCTTCCTCCTCCATATTGACCAACTCTGAGCCCCCCCGTTTGCAACGGGCGCAAATCCTGGAGGATATTCAAGTTGTTATGGGGCAAATCGGGCTAATTCGAATTGTACCAAAGTCAATCAGGATGACAAGTGGCTGAGGCTTTTACCCGTGTACTCACAGCAGTTTCATCTGATAACGACGTTGAAGCATGGTATAGCCTTTTCTCTTTTGCCCCCCGTGGTCCTTCGCCTTCCCCGCGTCCGCAGCGACGCTTTCATCCCTCTCAGTCATTATCCGCAACAATCTTCGCGATTTCCACCGAAATATGCGTCTGTCAGACGTGATTGCCACATCTCACTCCCGCGTCTCGACCCTTAAAACCATTCAAGAATGATATTGTGCGCCAGTCTACTATTAAACTCTCCGAGGGAGATGTTTCTGGCGTCGCCAGACTTATTTGTGTCCACAGATACCATAAACGCCTGGCATTGACCGTATAGAGGCCTTGCGAGAGCAACACCCACCAGCTCCCGAAAACCTGGAATGGCCGACACTCACCAGAATCCCTATGCCCTATGTCACTTAAAGGAAGACATTTAGACGGCTATTAAGAGCTTCTCCACAGAGCTCCGCCGCAGGGCTTGACTTTATAAGACCCGGTTATTAATGGGTCTTCTTTTCCCGTCTCTCGAAGACGTCGCCAGCTAGCCTGCTCTCCGCATTGGCAAGGGTTGTAGACATTCTTCTTTGGCGCAACCCCCTGTTCTTGCCTCAAGCCGTTGATATTTGTGCAAGATTATTTGCCCTTAAGAAAAAGGACGGATAGGTACGTCCCATTGCATGTTCGTCTTCGCTACGCAGACTCGCCGCAAAATCGGATGCAACCACAACAAAGCCGTTATTTCTCACGCAATGGTGCACATCAACTGGGATTCGCGACGCCGGCTGGGACCGAAGTAGCCATTCACGCAACCCGGGCCTTTCCCGACTCACGCGAACCCCCCGGTTCTTGTAAAGCTCGATTCAAAACGCTTCTAACAATATAAGACGCGATCACCTGGTGAAGGCCGTTGCATCCCACGCCCGTCATCTATTAAACCAGCGTCGGACTGGCAATTGGCATCCTTCCCATCTGGTCCCTGCCCGAGCATGTAATTTTGTCCGCCACCGGCACTGCAGCAGGGGATCCCTTAGCACACACCTCCGTTTTGTCGGGGTATCAAGGATCTGGTGGATTCCTTCAGGAGCCCGCTGAACCTCTGGTACCTTGACGATGGTCTGTTAGGAGGAAACGTTTGCCACAGTAGCGATGATACTCGACTCCTTAACTTTAGTGCTACATCTGGGCTGGAGTTAAACCCCCCGGCCAGATGCGGAATATGCCTCTTTGGTTCCCCATCGAGCCCCTGAAATACAGTCACTCCGAGACCTCCTGCCCGGCTGCAAGAAGATCGTCAAGAACGATCTGGAGCTACTAGGTGTACCAATTTGC
>QVRM01001625.1:0-45000 GCA_003439945.1 Dermanyssus gallinae
AAGATATCCTTATTTTTTGAAAACGTAAGTATTTTTGCACATAGACCACGTTCTGAAACCTGACATTTATATATATATATATATATATATATACAGGCACATCATGGCCTCTCTTGTGCCTTAAGCTAAGGTCGTCGAGCCCGACACGCAGCACTTAACGAGACATTTAGCCGAGCTTTGAGGTCGGCCGGCTTTCCTTGCATTCTCGAGCCTCCTGGCCTCTGCAAAAATGATGGAAAGCGACCGGACGGGCTGCTACTAACGTCCTTCGAGACGGGTCGCATGCTGGTATAGGATGCAACCGTTACTGACTCATAAGCCCCCTCAATGGCCAGTGCGGGAGCGGAACATGCTGGTCACGCGTCTATGTTGGCGGAAGCAAATAAGTGCAGAAAGTATGCCAGTATCACTTACCCCCACGACTTTTGCCCACTGGCATTCGAGACATTAGGGGGACCTAGCCCGAAGACGCACACTAGAGCTGTCGAGTACCTGCACCAGAGACTATCGCTGGACATTCAACGGGGTAACGCCGCCTCTGTGCGTGGAACTCTGCTAGACTGGACACGCCCAAACCTGGAGGATATTCACTTTATTTATCCGGTGTACACGTTCATAAGGAGACAATTGTTGCCTCTTGCATATAAGCAAATAAAACTGTAATATATATATATATATATATATATATATATATATATATATATATATATATATATATATACATATATATATATTTTTTTTACTGATAGACATATACATACATAGATTTATTTCATTATAATTTAGAAGAATTTATAAAATGCTTCACGGCGTTGCTGCTCGTCGACCTAGTTGCTCCTTCTGCGCGCCGTAGTCGCTCTATCGCTCATGCCCGTGAGGGAGTCCTGCCCGCCCCCTGGCACGAAGGTCCGGGTCCATCCAGTCTCTCATAGTTCCGAGCACTGAGGTCGCGTTACCTCTTTGGATCTCCAGGGACAGTCGCTGGGAGAAGAAGGCGTGCGCCCTCTTGTCCATTGTCGCCTGCCGTAATGCGTCGCCAACCCGAGAGATCAATGTTACCGTGAGGGGCCCAGGGCCACCCATCGTCTCGAACGCGAATGGCGAAAAGTGGTGCGCCCGACTTAGGTCCGCATACTTTCTCATCTTTGAGGTCTCAGCTCGCGTAACGGCAGTCCCCGGGCGGGACGCGCCGGGACCGACAAGGGATGGGGTCAGAGAGTCGGTCACCGTCGCATCCCACACCAGGGAACGACCCTTATAGAAGGGTATCAAAGTCATACCGTCGGGGCGCTTACCGTCGTCTCTTGAAAGCCCAGGTGGTTCCAGGACGCACGGAATCCCCGCCCTCCGCAGCGATCTTGCAAGCATTTCATTGAGGGCAGTGTGTCTTGGGCGCCGGCCCGCTGCGTGAGCGCAAGACAGGCCGTGTCTGGCGAGTCGCCCAACGGGCACGCCACAAGAGCATCTGTGTGGCTCAACCAAATCAGCCCCCAATCTAAGGCCAACGCATATCCGGGTGGATTAGTCATCAAGGCGGGTACCCAGTGAGTCAGCGGGTAGTGCATGCAACCAGTCGCTTGCTCCTGGGCGAGCGACAGCTAAAAGGCGTGCCTTGTCCTGGTCATCCCTGCATTATTCAAGCAGCGAACTAAGCGAAGCTTCGTGAGCCTTCTCGGCCCAGGCCCTCTGGCAGGCTAGTCTATCGGGACCAGGCGATGAAGCTTGAAGTCCAGTCGCTATATCGTCACGAGCCGCCTCGAACATTGCCTGAGCCGCCGGCGGGAGCAGGCGCTGGACATTATCCGACGTAGCATGCATCGAGGCAGCCACGGCCGGGCCCGCCAAGGATCGAGCTGAGGGGAGACCAAGGCCGCCCATGGACGTGGGGAGGGCCGCCTGGCGCACCTCTCGTGGTCGTAAGTTTAGACTCAGCACTGTCTGTAGGGCCTCCACCACCTGGTCGTCGAATGGTTAGAGAAGATGGTTCAAATCGCCTGAGCAGTCTATGGACCGTAAAATATGTACGATGCGGCACGCGGAGAACGACGAGCGAAGCAGGTAGAGTCCCTGGTGGGCTCCAACAAGCGGTAGACGTTCCTGCATCGCCCACAATCTGTCCATCAAGGGGTCGAGTTGTCCCGGCAGCGCAGAGGGCAGAACCGGTGCGCCAAGAAGGTTTATTTCGTGATCAGCCACGACTCTACACCCCGGTAGCAGCTCGAGCAAGGCCCTCAATGAGGGATCGTCTGGGTCTGTCCCCAGAGCGAACACCTTGCATTTGGCCGTGTTCAGCGCCAGACCACTGACTGCCTCGAAAGCAAGGACTCTGCGCACCTCATCGAGCAAGTCCACCATCGGTCCACCAAGTGTGCCATCGTCTAGGTACCAAGCGTTGAATGGCACTTGAACGGAGTTAACCAGCTCACGTATCCCCAGGCTGAATAGGGCCGGTCCCAAAGGGGCCCCCTGCTGTATGCCCGATGCCGAAAATAACGTCTCGGCGCCAAACAACAGGACGGATGGCTCTTTGTACGCGTGTTCTACTAAGGTGAAGAGTTCCGGGACGTATCCCGAACCGCACGAAGGAGGTGATCCCTACGGATGGTGTTGAATGCACTGCGAAAATCCAACTTCAGGAGTGCCGTACCGGGGGGACTTGATTGCATAAAGGCTCTTGCTGCATGTACGACAGTCTCCGTTCCGCCCGCCATGCCAAATCCCAGCTGGTGCGGGCCAAGTTATTCCATAATAAGTTCTTTGGCCTCGCGGCAGGCTATCTTTGCTGCGATCCTCCGTAACGTAAGAGAGCAGGCAATGGGGTGAATTGATGCGTCTTTTTTGCGCAGTGCGAATAGGTTGGCGCCGAACACGATCGCCCTGACCTCAGCCGGCAGTCGGCCCCATCTCAGGACGTTCATCACTCTGGCGAGTGATGCGGCCAGTCTCCCGGCCAGCGGTCCGATCCCGGGGGAAAAGAGATCCTTTAGATGACGCGGGCGGAGACCGTCAGGCCCAGCGGACGAACTGGCCGGAAAGCCGGCTACAGCTCCTAAGACGTCATCGACTAAGGTTTGATGCTGCGACATCGAGTCAGGAGGGGCAGGAAAAGCCAAGTGCGGCGGAGCAGGTGGGTGCTTGGTGGCAAGCGAAGCTAGGACTCCGTCCCCCGAGGCAAATGAGTCGGTAGAGCATAATAGTCGGGCCGCCCCGGAAACGTCTCCCTCAGATAGCTTGCTCGAAACGCGGCGTGCCGAGTCCTCAGGCGAGTCGCACGGGTCCGTTCTGGCTCTTCTAATACCTCCTACGCGATACTCAAAACGCCAGCCATCGCGTATTTATATTATTATAAGAGGCTATGAAGATTTGCAGGCACATCTGTCCACGCGTTTCACACTCTGCTCGTTTGTCCCACCCTAAAGTAAGCAAGAGACTTGACTTTGAACAAAGCGATATATACATACATATTGTTTATTTCGCAATAACATTGCATTTCAAGATGGTACATAATTACAATACAGTCGTCAGTGGTGCAATTTGAACACTTTAGCGAAGGCGACGAGCCAGGCCCGCAGGCATTCCAAGCGCTAGCAGATAAGGGATGACGGAATAGGGACATTTGTATAGGGGGCAACTGTTAACCCCATAAAGTACACTCAACATTTATTTATATGTGTATTTCCAATCCAAGCTTATTTTACGGCGCTTTATAATATGTTAATAATATTTAGTAATATTTTGCGAATATTTAATAACTTTAATAATATTTTACGACTTTGATCGAGTAAAGAAAATTGTTTAATAAGCGCAACGCGACGCGTGGTCAAAAATGGAGTTACCAAACATGTTTAGGTAGAAGTAAAAACATTATAAAAAGTTATTTTGCCTGCCTGAAGCCAGGGAGGCGCGAATAAGAGTAAATAATATTATAATTTTGTTGACTTGAGAAAGGCGTTTGATACCGTTGACATCAATATTCTGATTACCAAACTAAGAAATTATGGAGCTGACGAACGTGTATCAATCGTGGGTACGTTCTTTTATGTCAGAAAAACAACAAATGGTACAGATTGGGCAGAAGTTTTCAGATGTCAAGAATATATCAGTTGGAGTGGCTCAAGGGAGTATCGGCGGCCCACTGCTGTCTAATATATTTATCAACAATATATTTGAAGTACCAAAACACGGCCGACTGACTCTATTTGGTAATGATACCACAGCACTCTTTGTGGGCGATTCCCCACAAGAGGTAGAGCAGATGATTAAAGAAGATCTTAAGCAACTCTCAGATTGGTTTAGAGCCAATGGCTTGTCCGTGAATTGGTCGAAGACTGGTGTTATCCAGTTCTTATCGCCTAGAGGTGTCCTAAGTATGAACCATGAGACATTTAAATGCGGAAACCACACTCTTAGCATGATCAATAAGACAAAATTCTTAGGCGTTGTCTTGGATTCCAGATTATCATTTGAAGCTCATACAGATCACATTCGTAAAAAAGTTGTAGGAAGCATCGCTGCCCTGTTCAAGAGCCGTAATAGTCTGCCCCGTGACTGTCTACTCGCCATGTGCTACGCCTACGTTCATAGTTATCTGACCTACGCAGTTGAAATATTTGGAATGACTTATATGCGTTTTTTATGTCCGTTACATCACCTGCAAAAAAGAGCCTTGCATGTAATATTGGGATATCCACCATGGGAATCCATGCGTTATAAATACGTAGAGATGTCGATTCTGCCTTACCCTCTGCAACTAGAGATGTGTGTCGTAACTGAGATCAAACTAATCTTAATGGGACTTCATCCCAACCTGCTTAATATTTCCCGTTCAACATCCACCAAGAACAAAAGGGGATCACACACACAACTTTTCATCTTGTCTGCAGCTTCATGTAACCAATCTCGTTTCTCAATATAAAATCTCGGTGCCACATATCGGAACAAGCTCCCCCCCAGATGTGCGCGCAACCTCTTCTTTGACAATATTCAAACAAAGTGCTAAGCAATACTATTTAGGTACCTTACTCTAATATAAGCCGAACACAATAATATAATAATAATAATAATAATAATAATAATAATAATAATAATAATATAATAATAATAATAATATAATAATAATAATAATAATAATATAATAAGACTTAGGTGATCGAATACGAGCAAACACCGGGGATATACGCGAAGACGAATTTCTGAGCAGCTGCTTTCACTGGCAGTGTGCAGAGGAAATGCCGCGTCGATATTAGGTGCGATGGGCTGAGAACAGATAGATGGTAACCATGAAATAACGAGGATACACATTCACACCTCACAATTGTATTGTCCTAACACATATTAATGAAAATAAATAATAATAATAATAATAATAATAATAAATAATAATAATAATAATAAAATAATGAAACTATAAAATAATGAGGATACACATTCACACCTCACAACTGTAATTGCTCTAAGACATATAATAAATAATAATAATAATAATAATATAATAATAATAATAATAATAATAATCATAATCATAATGACAATAAGTAAAATTATAAGAAAATGTGCAATATAAACACTCCATACTAGTCTTTGATGGCTTTGAGGAGCTGTAAACCTATGTACAAATGAAAGCCACTCATGAGAATAATAAAACCTATCTATCTATCTATAATAACGCACATAGCAAAAATACAGTGTGAAATGTTCACATAGAAACGGATCGCAAAACTCGAAAGCAAAATATGCTATAACATGTTTGCCGTGAAGCAAAATGTGTAAGCTAGATAGATGTTGTGGATAATCAAATAATTAATTAGTAACAAGCTTATAGCGTGAACGTCGAGGTAGAACCCGTGCTTCGTTTCATCGGGATGCAAACCCCTGACGTTGGCTACCAGTGAAGGATCCGCATGAAGAAAATGAGGTAGGCTGAGCACAACCGGGATTACAAACGCCTCCCCTTGGAAGTTATAGTATGTGGTCGCCCGGCTAGCGTCGAACGACCCCTTAAGGTGAGTCGGGTTTAAACAAAAACACCTGTACGAGAAAGGAGCGTAACACATTCTTTGGTAGTTAGCGATTTGTGATTTGCGGGGACATCAATGCAACAAAATCTGCTTTTAGGGCAATTTGCTAAATTTAACCCGCATATACAAAACTATATATATAGCGAAAATACATTTAGGTGACTGATCAGACTAAGTTATTCCACAATATTCGAAGCATAGTCCCCACGTACTCGTCAAGCTCGCGATCTTCGGTTTCATTGAAGAGGTCGTCGGCACCAACGAATCGGCAGATTGGTTCACCTTTAATACTGTATATTTTCTGTAGATACAGGGGCCACGGTTTATACAGATAGGGGGTAAAAATCTTAACGCATTTTGGCGGTTCTTCAAAGGCAGGAAAAAGCTCACCATCTGCAAAATAAATAGCGTCGTTGAGCACTTGCTTATTCTGACGCGGATTAGGTTATTATTTTCTACTCGGACGACAGCAAAACTGGCGTTCTCTACCATAGGCCATATTTTACAAGCTCACATTCATTTATTTTGCTTAAATTAAGTATGTGCGTGACATCATTAACATTCATATTATATCTCTTTCAGTACCGTCCTATTGAGAGAGAGAGAGAGAGAGAGAAGATGCAGAGATATTTGCTACAACGCCGAATAATTAATCGCGTAGTACTTGGCCCATCCCTGCTGTATAAACAACAGTAAGAGTCTAGCTAGAAGCCACTACTTCAGGGAAGCATCCCTCGTCCATAATTTCATTAACGAATTTCTACAGGATGCCAACAAGACATCGCTCGGCCTGTGTCTAGTGTTCATAGTAAACCTTGTCAGCTCGACTGTTTTTCCACTTCAGAAAGGACAGAAGCATATTGCAAACTTCGTCCTCTTCTAAAGAAGAGTGTATAGTGTGTTGTTTTAGTATTAACCACAGGTGCTTTATATCTACACAAATGGCATTTTACCTGCTCATCATCTAGATAGTGCGCGACGATCTTACGAGCCTGATATAGGCGGAAGCATTTCTTTTTGCTCTTTTAAGCAGATAGCATCATTAAATGGCCCGCTTGCGATCTATTTTCTAGGCTTTGTTAAACCACGGTCATGATCTTCAAAGTATGGAGTACGCCACTTGACCGCTTTGTACATTACTCTCTCAAGCCTTTAGAAATGTTTGTCCACATTTTTGGCAACAATAGACCACCTTGCACTTATTTTGCATCGGAGATACAATTTCGACAGTATTATAAACCTTGTCATACCAACAGACCTAGCGCCTGATGATCTGCTTACGTCGGTGGGCATTGTACTCCTTACGAAGTTTTATCGACGGGAGGGACTGCATATCAATGATCTGCGAGGGTTCCATCTGAGTGGCTGTGATAAACCACTAAGCTTTAGCGTTCTACATATTATTTTCATTTTAATAGCCGCGAGGTAGGCCGTGACTGTGAACTGCTAACTACGAGAAGTGCAGTCAGGTGAAAGAGATCGGGGCAGGTTTTCCAGCGCTTGCTACATCGCCTATCGTGGGGTGCTCGAGCTTTTGCGCCAAATGAAGGTACAGGCACCACCGCAGCTGCTCGCCGGGTGCCGGCAGGAAAATCCTACACAAAGCTATGTTGTGACTAAAAACGGGAATAGAGGTTGCTATGTGTAAGCACGACGCTATCCGCATATATTATGATAACTGCGTTTATAAACTCCTCGCACACATTGCGGGCTAAATCAGCAAGAAATGGGGCACAGGCAGCTAAGCGGATTTCCCCGCGAAATTGCAAATTGCATCTCATCAGTAATCCAGAAACCATCAGAACCAGAACAAGAATCCATACATATATGAGTCGGAATACAAATAAACTTTTCGAGCTGACCCTCAACCAAGATTTAACGTCCACAGGACTGCTTCTCGCATTTGGGTCGGAATGGCACGCACTAGTCGTCATGTGCACACAGGGTTATTATTAAATAATAACGATTTTGACAGCCAGTCGATCCAGTCCTCTAAATACC
This sequence comes from Dermanyssus gallinae, assembly GCA_003439945.1. Classification (NCBI taxonomy): domain Eukaryota; kingdom Metazoa; phylum Arthropoda; class Arachnida; order Mesostigmata; family Dermanyssidae; genus Dermanyssus; species Dermanyssus gallinae. The sequence goes on from QVRM01001625.1 coordinate 8,019, forward strand.
ACTGCCACTTGGTCTTCATTACGTTTATTTCTTAATCTCGAGGTGCTCTGTCAAACCCCTTACGAAACAACCTCTAGTTCTTTCTCAGATTGATGCACATGTCTCCGAGAGGATTGTTACTTCAAAAGAGGCTGGCCACGTAATCGATCTGTTTTATAATCAACTTGCAGAAGATTATCTTTAGCATTCTAGGAGACGCTACGACGCGATATAAGTTCGGGTGTTTTGTTATAGTCGTACTTGCCCTTACATCCAGAAAAAGCTTCGCGTTGTACCAGGTTCAGGTCAACAATAAAATACGCCTTTTTAAGGATGCCAAAATAGCAAAAACGTATTTTTTTTATCTTGGCCTTATGTCGACCTCTGCCTACACAATTTCCGAAAGTTGAGTAGACTTCTGCGGAGCACTTTCTGCCCCGGCTGTATAATCTTGCCGCTCCACATGTCTACCACAAGGTAGTCCTCACCGAAAAAGCTGAAGAGTAATCTAATAATAGAACTGTACACTTTATACCGGCTTGTCGAAGCGAATTACGCAGTAACTGGCAAGGAGCTTCATCGAAGGCTTTTACACAATCGATGCAGACTTCATATAGGTTCAACCCGCTCAACCTTAGACTGTAGTTCATAGTTTGTCGACTCTTTCCGGCATCTGGGGCTTCAACTCCAATTCACTGGAACGACCTTCACAGGCGCACATTGACGAGAGAGTGCTCATTTCTCGTCTCTCTATATGAAATGGCATAAGCTCTAATTCAAAGTGAAAAAATAAAAGTCAGAAAGCTTTGCTTTAGAAGAGAAAAAAACGTTGAACAAGTTTGACGGGAGGTTGGCGACCTGAACATGCTTAGTGCTTCTCATATCTGGTTTAGACTTGCATGTAATAATCTCTATATATCCAGATACATAGTTCATGGCTATCATAATCTGGTCTGCTTACCCTATATTGCCTCTCTCGAATGATATGCCGAGAAACTAGCCAGAAACAGTCAAGGTAACAATGTTATATGATTACTCAATATGAGTGAAATAACCATAATAAAAATTAAACGTTTTCAGACGTTTAAAATGTGAAGGATTTAGGCAGATATGTGAAACAGACCACTAGAAGTTCTAACTTAAATATCTATAGGCTATTTACCTGTTCCCTCAAATTTGTTACATCGATCTCCGTATGCCTCCATATGCCTGCAAATGGAAAATTAGCACATGTTCGTATTAAAACTCACGCCTAGCATTGACCAGTAACTGATTTACGGTACCGAGTAGCGGGTTTGCAGTTACATAGCAAATTGTCCATCAGTGAATATTGTTATTTCATGGTGGCCATTGTGCAAAAGCAAAATCTATATTAACACAAGCTATGGTAATTTTAATTATTAGCTGTAAGTATGACCTTATGTTTGTTCGTTTAGTTTGAGTGTATTTTGTTTGTTCTGTAAATTTGCGTTACAAGAATAATGAAATCACACCGTGAGACAAAAAATCTTTAAAACCAATAAACAAGATACACATTGTGACAACGCGATCCACCCCCTGGGCATTACAACAATGCTTCAATCACGCACTACACGGTCTACGCATCATGGTGCGACTCAAATGAATCCTAACCGATCTCGTCCAACGACACCCGTCGGCTCCAAAACCCCAATGTCCCAACGGCCATTAGCCGATGACGACACGCCTCGCCTAACCAATCAGAAGGAGAAGGTCGACTCGAGACGCTCAATCCAAGTCAAATCTTAACTTACCTGCGCTTCAACACGAAACAAACACAAACCAATATAAATTCCGAAAAATAGATCGTTTACGATCATCCGAACCCTAGCCTCCTCGCGATGCAGTACAGAGTTTTACATTCCCGGTTAGCTTAGCGTAACGACATCGTTGCATTTGGTAACGATGCGTCGTTATAAAATTATATTTGCTCAGTCCCCACAGCGCATGTTTAGGTTCAGCAAGAATCGTTCATATCCTCCGCAGCACGGACGTCGGAACAAACCAGGATCTGCTGCGGGAGTTGGACAAAAGCTTAAGGACCAGCCTTAGCGACCTCCTTAATCTAAACCTGGCCGACAACAACTGGGCTCAAGCCACTCGCCCTATTAGATTCGGGGGTCTGGGAATCCGCTCTACAGCAGACCTGGCAGCTAGCTGTCACGTCGCATCTTTACACGCCTCAGAGGGTATCGCTCAGCGCATCAGCCCGGCCGTGGCTCTGCAGGCTTTCCAGGATGCTAAAGAGGTTGCCGATACGAGATTCGAGAAGCTCGCAGACCTACTCCTAGAGGCAAACAAACATCTGCAGAGATCCTATGATGGCCTCATCGTCTCCAGGAAGTTCCAGCGCTTACTCTCTGACGCACTAAGCACGGCAGACAAAGCCCGACTGCACGCGGTGGTCCAGAAAGGAGCCAGCAAATGGCTCCAAGCCATCCCTTCCTCAAACCTCGGCACTTTACTTGATCACGAAAGCTTTCGTCTGCGCATTGGTTTGAGGTTGGGAACAAGGCTAACTGAGAAGCACCGGTGTCCGTGCGGAGCACAGGTGGACATCTGGGGAACCCACGAGCTCTTCTGCAGCAGAAGCGAAGGACGCCAAAACCGTCACAGCGAGGTTAACGAGATTACGGCTCGGGCCTTGGAGTCAGCTTTATTGCCGTGCATTCGAGAGCCGACCGGCCTTCTGAGAAGCGACGCGGAAAGAGACCAGACGATCTCAGCCTTATCCCCTTTGAAAGGGGAAAGGCGCATATTTGGGACGCGACGATCACTGACACGCTCGCACCCTCGAACCTGGAGGCCAGCGCATCAGCCGCTGGTTCGGTGGCACGCAAGACTGAACGTCTTAAGACCAACAAGTATGCCCAGCTCTTCAACGAGTTTATTTTCGTGCCACTAGTATTGGAGACACTCGGGGGGCCTGGCCCTGAGACATGGTCGCTCCTACAGAAGATTGGCAAACGAATCGAACAGGCGACAGGGGACAAAAGAGCTTTTGACTTTCTACTTTAGCGACTATCTCGGGCGGTTCAGCGCGCCAATGCGGCAGCAATTATGAGCACAATGAGGGGCTGCCTCGAGGACAAACTCGACTGGTAGAACTCCTCACAAGCCCAAGTGTAGTCAGTTACTCACATTTCCCGGTAACCATAGCAATAAATAATAAATGAAGTTATATATATATATATATATATATATATATATATATATATATATATTCAACAAGAGGAAAATAATATTATACTTTATCTAAGTTGAGTTGATTAAACTGGCAAAATGAAAGCATCTACACTTAAACTTCTATAATGTCGAAGGCTTTCTAATAGATTAAACTGTTCATGTACCAAGCGAGCTAGCTAAAACGCCGACACGTATATGGCCACCTTTAAATCAGTACATTTAAACAAAGTAAGTTTTCAGAGCAATCCCTTGTAATGAAATAAAATAATTTAAATCTAAGCATGCAGTACATACAAGAAGACACTTGGGGACAATTGTTTACACCCCGTTATGAGTTAAATAACATTTGTATAATAAGAAGACAATCATGGAATCAACGCATAATACGGTAAACATTAACGACTTTTACTGAATGCCAACAAATACAATAGGATTGTATTATTGTTGGCATTCAGCAAAAATTGTGCAGTAAACTTGTAAGATATCGCAAAAAGTAGTATGCAAATTATTTGCACGTCTCTCTTTTCTCTTGCGTTTGCATAGTTGTTTATTAACATATTTTAATTTTATTAAATTTTTATTAAAACGTTAAAAACAAGATACACGCCGTCTATTTTATTGGATTAAGGCTCTAAAGAGAATACTTCTAAAATGCTCTCTTCTTAACGATACAGTACATTATTTTATAAATTAACTCTTTATCTCTCATTTGTTTACTTGATTTATTTATGAATATATACAATAAAAAAGGCAAATGAGTCTGACTGACAACCACTTTCGTGAACTGGAAGAACTCGATCCACCTGATTTATTGATGATTTATTTAGTTTCAGTATGCACTTTATGCTGCCACATGGTACCATTTCGTTGCATAAAGAATCCATGCTTACCATCTACAGCCCGGCATAACTGCATGGTCATTGCGTTTTACGTCTGCGTCGAAATATCTGTATAAAAAAAAAAACAGAAAACAAACAATCAGTCTGCTTGCTTAGGACATGAAACGGATTTTTAGCAAATCGAGGCTGGGCGGGAGAGTACAGTATCACTAGCCCTCTATTTAGAATACGTATTTCACAAAATAAGAGCTTTCTAAAAATAAAGTAAACATCGCAATGTTTAGTGTAGAAATACGGTAAAGCACTTTGCAACCTTAGGAATGCTTTATTATAAAATAAAGACACCTTACCGTGTATATTCATGGAAATGCGCGTGTGTGATATCATAATCACATTTCGGTAAATAGGTAAATAAACAGCATTTAACAGAATATTAATTCGTTTATATTTTATTACAGGGGTCCGCTGGCAGAACTTTTAGAGCCGCTGGATGATGTCTGGAAGGTGGAGATGCTCAGGATTTATAAAGACAAAACGAAGGCAGCCACAGCAGACGTATGATTCTCTTTCAAGCGTTGATGCCTGTGGCGCGCGAGTTACGCGTGCTGTGGGTACCTTCACGCGCTAATAGGAAGTTAGTCAGATGTATAAACTCGCGATAGTAACATCCCCGAGGTTCCTTTTGTGGGCATGAGGGGCACGGCATACGATATAGATTATGTGGCAACGAATACTTATTGTCATATTGTCGTGGCCCATTCGAGGGTTGTTAAGGCTATTTCCTATACGGGGAAGGTGTACTGCGCACTGAAACCGAGCCGGTCGGTCATTGCCCCGGGTTTAAGCAACCCGGTGGTACCGATTGGGACGCCTGCTGCCTTGGCTTAATAGGCATAATGAGATAGGAGTACGTCACATGGAAGCAGGCCTTCCAGCGAGTGAACCATCTGTGTTCGCTGCTGCATTTCGCGGCGGTAAATGCACCCTGCTCTGAAGTGGGCCGAGCCACCTTTTGGGGGATGAGTATATTCTGGGGTGTAACGCGGAATCGTGAGGTCATCGCGTTCTATCGTCGGGTAGGAGTAGTGTGGTACCCCCATGCCGAACCTCGATGGAGGAAAGGGTGGGGGAGCTACTGGCCTGTCCATTCGGGCCGGCGGTCGCTCCTGCCATAGGCTAACGCGTAACCTCAGTTGGCGGCGGGAGTGCACGTATCTCTCTTTTTGCTAGTAGAAGCACCTCCGCGCAACAGATAGCGGAATAAGGATGCGTCTTAACTGCAGCCAGGAGATAGAAGGCTCAAACAGTTGTACGATCTGCCAAAGCCACACAAAAGCGATCATCCTCCATCTTCTGTGCAAGAAGGACGAACGTTATTGTGCCGAGATGCTAAAAACACGGTAAACTAAAGATGCTGTTGTCAGACACGTAACTGGTGGCGTGACAGAGCTCGATGTCTTCGGCCTCCATGAGGGTGGAACAACCTTAGAACAAGGAGAGCGACAGGTGGTCGGCATTGGCGCCACTAGGCAGTACCAAGGCTAGATAATTAGCTACGCTAGGAAACGTCGAAATGGGCTAGATGTACGTATACAGGAATATGCTATGGCTTTTATATGTCAATAAGGCTATAGGGTGAGATGCTCATCTTGGGAACGCTCGTCTAAAGCAGTCTCCTAGAAGAGGTGCCGCCAATGTGAACACAATTTTATTATTACAATTACATAATTACGAATTGCGTAGTCTCCTGTGACCCAGTGGGACATGCAGCCATCTCCGTTGCATGTCAGCTGTACAAAAGATGCACTGAGTAGCAGTAACTGTAAGCCGCCTATACGCCCAGTCCCTCCCGCTGCACGCCAGCGTGATCATGGCTAGGGTAACCTTAATCGAGTCTATGACACGCGCCAAAAAGCCTACAATCTCAGGATAGATCGATCGCATATGAAGGCACATGGTCATCCATCTGAGCACTATGGGCGGCTAAATTCGTGTCTGATTTTATCACGTTCTGTGCAACGTGGAGGACATTCATGAATGACAGGATGAATGTCGATGCAGACAGTGCTGCAGCAAAATGATAAATACCCTACCGCGGTATGTCCAGCGGCTCGACCCATAGCAGAACTAGCAAACGCTAGATTGATGGTTGTCCCGAAACACATTTACCCAGCCCGGATGTTAGTAATAATTAATATATAAAACGGTAAAGTGATGCCGTTTAAATGGAGCCCAGTATACTTGCAGTTGGAGCCAACGGTTTTACACAGCGCTCGATGAGATATTATTAAAAGGGAATTCCTTGTGCCTCGTGAGCAAACTCAACATCAAACATGCCCAGCACAACAGCTTGGTATAGACCGTAGAGAAACATAAAAACTATGGCATAACAAAGGTTTTTATTTGTCCAGTGCGACGTTACCCAGTCAACACTAAATGCTGGTCGAACGAAGAGAGAGCAAAAGCCTCGCGGACCGCGAATGAGATGAATGAATGACTAACTTTTAGAGTGAATATCTGGTGAACCATTAAAAGTCTGCACGAGTACCTAAGTTAAAAAAAGACGAGACGTTTGTTACCAAAATTCCAGGAGAACAAATTATCGGAATTTCAAATGTTCTGTAGAAAGGCTGCACCCAAATTTGGCTATCCTTGAGAGTAAGTGCTACTAGGGTTGATATCTGACTCATTAAACCAAAAATTACGTACAATTTCGAACAAAATTATAGCACCCACGACAAACAGAAGAGATTAAGCTGCATACTTTTGTCCAAACACCGTGGGTGTGTTAAATGGAGATTTTGGACGCGCTAGAGTACCTTAGCCTCAGGCTGCTGAACCGCTCCGATATTACATTCATGAAAATAGGTCGTGCGGCTAGCACAATTGACCCAGTGTTCGTAACCCCACAAAGGTTTTAAAACGCTCAACAGAGGCTGGTATGTTAACAGAGAACAGAGTCGAAAGACATCACAAACGCGCACGCATTGAAATCTGGGCAGCACATGTCCCAGTACGCAAACAATTATGTCAACCAACCAGGAAAAAAATACGAAGTATTTAGAACTAAAGAATACCAGAGCTTATACAAGCTGAAGTACACAAACCCAATGAGATGAAGCAAAGTTACAAATAACTTATGACAGGGAGCCAAGGAACGATACCAAGCAACGAGAAACTTATACACACAATTGACCAATACTGATTCCAGAACGTTAAAACGAGTGTGTTGTTTACGAACAGCTGCAACAAACTTTCAAATTCAAGCAGCAACTAAATTTACAAAACGCATATCAATATGGTTTTTCAGGGAAGTAATCACCAATAAGCACAAATTATGAATTCTCTCACCACGACGGAGCGCAGCAAACAAAGGCCGTCCTTAAATCACTACAACAGATTATACATTATTCATTTACCGAGCAATAAAGCAAGCGATATGCATTTCCGTGAATTAACCATGTTTCATATAAAACCATCCTGTATCGTGCTTCCACTGCAACTAGGACGTAACGTGGAAATCAGACTTTTTCATTGCGTTGAAAGGTAAGGCCATTACTACTTGCTTTTGCCAAGGAGGTCTCTCAAACAATTGGCGTGCCACAGGGTGATACAGCTAGCCCATTTTAATTCATACTGTACGCAGCTGGCCTTGGAAAGTGCCTCCGAGAAGTAAAAGCTCACCACGTGTTTTATGCAGACGACTTAGTTATTATGGAAAAATCGAGGCAGCACCTCCAATTTTACTTGAATGAGACTGCACGATGGTGTTGCGAAAATAAGCTGAACATCAACGTGTCGAAAACAAAAGTGATGCGTTTTAGCAGAGGAGGAGCATATGCTCAAGATGACTATAACATAAAGATAAGTGGGCATGCACTAGAGTTGGTCAACAACTTCAGATATTTGGGAGTAACACTGACGCCCAAGCTGTGTTTTACTAGACATATTGAAGAAATTAGAGTAAAGTCGGTGTCCTTAACCATGATGTTGAAGGATCTCCGGCAAGTTGACCTTAAGACTGTACTCACTATATTTAAGCTCAAGATCTTTTCCACAGTATCATATTGCCTCAGACCTATATCCTCCAAGTTAACATTAGACAACCTCAAGAATATCGACAAGATTAAAACTATGTTTCTTAAAAGAGCGCTTGGCTTATCAAAAACTGCCTCGCCTACGCTGGTGCTGCAAATGTGCAATGAGTCCACATTAATAGAAGATCTAGAGCACCGTAATTACCAATTTAATCCCGAAGCGCTTGAGGCATACAAGGAACACAGAGAACGGCAAAACTGGAACTTTGTAATCAACAATTTTACAGATGGACCCGCTTTTCTTAGCAACAGATGGAAAAAAGATCTGCAACAGATCAGAGCAGTAATTTGCAAAATAACTTGGCACGGATACCACCAATACCTCTGCCTAAAGGGAAAGTGTTTCCAAATCAACGAATGTGTTTGTAAATATTGTGGTGAAATTGAAATCGACCGATATCACGTTATGAAATGTATAGAACTGAACACCAGCTCATTAACAGCTGCTGTAATTGACGTACTTGAGCGGAATAGCTCGTAAATATTGTGAGAATCTACCAATAATGGTGAATAAACAAACATCAATAACTACTTGCTTGAGTTGAGCTTATGCTTAGGGTTCACCAACTAACGCTGTCATTTATGCATACCGTGTTTTTATTGAGCCAATACTATTCTACTGTATCACCGTCTGAGGCAAAACATTAAAAATGCTCTGCGTAAAACAAAGGTGCTACATGATGACGCTCTCAGACTTGTGGTTTGCCTTAAATGATCCAAATTTAATTACGAAGCTCGTGGGGCAAAGTGTCGAATTTCTCTTCACACATAGAAGCCGCCATAAACGTCCTATAGTTACTCTCTTTAAGGAGCTTCAACTAGATGAAATTGTGAGCTGGTCTTTTCATATGCCTCAATATAGGAGCAAGTAGTAATGGGAGCAGTGAACTCACTAGTTATGATAAATAACGGTGCGATAAAAACATAGAACATACGAGCAACTTACCCGCTATAGAAGTATTCGTCCACGGTTACATCCACAAAGAGACTCTTCTTTCGAACTTTTGAACGCGCCTCGCCGTCCAGATAAAAATACATTATGGCGGCAAAGTTCACGGTTTTAATCATATCTTTCGGAGTGCCATTTGACATGCTAGGCTCAAACAGGAACAGCGGCATCTTTTAGTATTCTAAAGTACTGTTTCCATACGCTGCTCTGCCTTTTTTTTAGATGTATAATCCTGTGCAAAGGCCACACAAGCGCAACGCATTAGTATACGCTAACTGTATATTATATACTGAGCGACATATAGCACAATATATATATATATATACTTAAAGGCAGATCAAAAAGATCCAATACATTAAAAACGATATTATTGATTTAATCTTCCAGTTGCTTCCTTTAAAATAGTTGCCTCGCGCTGCAAAGCTCTTGTACAACCTTCTTTCACACTCTTCGACACGTTTTTTGAACACTTCTTTCGGAATCGAGTTGAGTTGCTCTTCCGAATTTTTTTTATCTGTTCTCGAATCTCAAAAAGTTGTCACGAAAGCAATTACGAATTAAAGAGGATGCTGAAAAAGAGCTTTCGAGTTATGCAAAGATTGCCAGTGAGAGAGATAAGTTGAAGTAGTATTAAGTAGTATTAACGAATGGTTCCAGCTCCTCGCCTCTTCCTGAGGCCATTTAGGTGAGAGGTTTTTAGTGGGTATTATGCCAAAAGCATTGGCATCGAGTCCCAAACTACCCGCTTTAGGTGTGCGTAAAAGCATTTTTCCCTCTCACCCCCAAACAAAGTGAGAGAGATAAGGTCGCTCACTGTGTTTGAGTCACCGTTCTGCTTTTTCGAGTTGTCGAATTCCTTCCACTTAACGGATTTCCGTTTGTAGTCGCAGTATAGCTTTGTATAGGATTTTCCTGCCTGCGCCCGGCGAGCAGCTGCAATGAGCGGGCAGAGTCACAGAAACCTAATGAACCCAGGAATGCTAGACTGCAAAGTCGCCTTAACTTATGGAATCATAAAGAAGGATGTTGCCACTAAATTCGGAAACACTTCCACGCATTTTGCCCTGCTGGACCGCAACGAGGCCAAACGGAGTACATTCAATTTCATGAATAACAATCGACACGAACTTCAAAATATTGAAGTTTCGAAAACTCCAGCTCGGAAGAACGTGGCAGTGCAGGCCGTTGTATGCGTGTCCACTCTCGTAAACTTCATGCAAGAATGTCCACAGACGAGAGTTAATCAATTTCTGGACGTATCGGTTCTGAAGTCGGAGGTAGCCTATTGTTGCCAAAAATGTGGACAAACATTGCTAAATGCTTGAGAGAATAATGTACAAAGCGATCAAGTCGCGATGCCATACTTCGAAGATCACGACCGTGTTTTAACAATACCTAGAAAATAGATTGCAAGCGGACCATTTAACGAGTCTGCTTAAAAGAGCAAAAATGAATGCTTCCGCCTATATCAGACTCGTAAGATCGTTGCGCACTCTCTAGATGATGAGCACGTAAAGCGCCATTTGTGCAGATATGGAGCACCTACGGTTGAACTGCCGTTAATACTAAAACAGCACACTATAAACTCTTTTTTAGGAGAGAACGAAGTTTGCAACATCTCCTGCCCTTCCTGAAGTAAAAAAACATTCGAGCTGACAAGGTTTACTATGAACACTGGGCACAGGCCGAGCGATATTTTGTCAGCATTCTTTAAAATTCTTTAATGAAATTATGGATAAGGGATGCTTCTCTGAAGTAGTGGCCTATAGCTAGACTCTTACTGTTGTTTAGACAACAGGAATGCGCCAAGTACCACGCGGTTAATTATTCTACGTTAAAGCAAATATCTCTGAATGTTCTCTCTCTCTCAACGGGACAGCACTAAATGAGATATATTATGATGATTACGCACATACTTACCTGGTGCCGGGACCTCCGTGATCAAGAAAGCGGAGACCCCAGGAGGAGGCCTTGCCATTGCACTTCGGCAGGGCTGAGACCTGCCACTCTCCCAAACTGGGAAAGATGGGGCATGTAATTTTTGGTGCATTCTTAACTTTATAGTTCAAGTAAAATAAATGAATCTGAACTTGTGAAATATGGCCTGTGGTAGAGAACGCCAGTTTTGCTGTCGTCCGAGTAGTAAATAATAACCTAATTCGCGTCAGAATAAACAAGTGCTTAACGACGCTATTTATTTTGCAGATGGTGAGCTTTTTCCAGCCTTTGAAGAACCGCCAAAAAGCGTTAAGATTTTCACCCCCTATCTGTATAAACTGTGGCCCCTGTATCCACAAAAAATATACAGTATTGACGGTGAACCAATCTGCCGATTCGGCGGTGCCGACGACCTCTTCAATGAAACCGGAGATCGCGAGCTTGACGAGTACGTGAGGACTCTGCTTCGAATATTGTGGAATGACTTAATCTGATCAGTCACTTGTCAGTCACTGATAAGTCAAATGTACTTTTGCTATATATATATATATATATATATATATATATATATATATATATATATATATGCGGATAAGTTTTAGCAAATCGCTCTAAAAACAGACATTGCTGCATTGATTTTTCCGCAAATCACAAGTCGCTAACTACCAAAGGATGTGTTACGCTCCCTTTTCGTACAGGTGTTTTTGTTTAAACCCGACTCACCTCAAGGGATCGTTCGACGCCAGTCGGGCAAACACGTACTATAGCTTCCACCGGAAGGTATTTGTAATCCCGGTTGTGCTCAGCCTACCTCATTTTCTTCATGCCGATCCTTCACTGGTAGCCAACGTCAGAGATTTGCATCCCGATGAAACAAAGCACGGGTTCAACCTCGACGTTTACGCTGTAAGCTTGCTATTTAATAATTATTGTATTTTCCACAACTATAGCATACACATTTTGCTTCACGGCAAACATGTTGTAACGTATTTTGCTTCTAAGTTTCATAATGTGAATTCTTAAATCAGACTGCATTTTTGCTTTGTGCGTTATTTTAATATTATTTACCCTTATTTGCGCCTCCCTGGTATCAGCCAGACGAAATAGCCTTTTATAATGTTTTTAGTGCTACCTATTTAGTGTTGTCTGGTAACTCCAAATTTGGCCACGCGTTGCGTCGCGCTTATTCTTTACTCGATCTATGTCGCAAAATAAATTTTAAAGCACCGTAACGTAGCCTAGGATTAAGAATACATATAGATGTAAACGTTTAGTGTTTTGATGAAGTGTTTTGGGAGACACGGTGGGGGATGAATATCAAATAATTAGCATACTCTCTACAGCATGCGAGAAAGCTGCTCCCTCACAACACCATGGGAGCCGCCACCCTCCTAATTACTGGTGGAACAAAGGGATCGCAGCTGCCCGCAGGGCTTGCATTAGGCTAAATAGGATTTTCACGAGAACACGCAGCTGGTTAACGCAAAGAAAACGACGGGTGGGATTTTACGGGGAGCGAGAGACCGCAAGAGCTGAATCCCAATTGACGGAGTACAAGGCTGCTCGATCGAGACTCCGAGGACTCATCGCCAAAAGTAAAGCCCGAGCGGAGAAAGAGCTGATAGACGCGGTGGAGAGCGACGTATGGGGCCTGCCGTACCGAATAGTTATGGCCAAACTCCGGAGACCTCCCCCGAAACTCCCCCCGGATGTGCTGCGGGAGACTGTAACCGGTCTTTTTCCGGCACAGCCGCGGAGAGAAAACGAGGAGTTCTCGGTCACCCCGGAAAACATTCCGGAGGTGACGCTGGAGAAGGTCGAACAAGCCCGGAATCGGTTGGCAACCGGTAAAGCGCCCGGCCTAGACGGAATTCCCCCAGAGGTAGCGAGGCTACTGGTCAAAAGGTGGCCTAAGGTCTTCCAAGACCTTGCCAACAAGCTTCTGAGAGAGGGGAGATTCCCGAGGCTGTGGAAAAGGGCAAGCCTGGTTCTAATCCCCAAACCCGGGGGGAAGACGGGGCCTTCGGCTTACCGGCCCATATGCCTCATTGACGCCATGGGTAAGCTCCTGGAGAACGTTATAGTCAAGAGACTAAACGACGAGATTCAGGAAAAGAACGCCCTATCAGATGTCCAGTACGGCTTCCGGAAGGGCAGATCCGCATTAGGGGCTCTAAAGAAGGTTCTGAAACGGGCGGGTGAGGAGACTATGAAGACCCCTAAAAAAAGGGGATTCGTGCTCCTGATCCTCCTGGATGTCAAAAATGCCTTCAACACAATGAATTGGAAAGTAATTGTGGAGGCGATGAAGAGGAAGGGCTTTTCCCTCTACCTCCGTCGAATGATTTCATCCTACCTGGATGACAGAGGCTTGGTTGCAGGGGGGCAGGAGTACGAGGTTACTGCCGGAGTCCCACAGGGCTCGATTCTAGGACCCGTGCTCTGGAACATAGCTTACGACGGGGTGCTCGAGATCCCAGGTCTCCCGTATGGGGTGGAGACGTTGGCGTACACCGATGACCTTGCACTTATGATAACGGCCAGGACCGAAAGAGCCCTGGAGAGCGCCGCCAATGAGGCCTTGTCAATGGTGTCCGAGTGGATGGAGTCCCATCACTTGAAACTGGCACCCGACAAGACGGAGGCGATGTACCTAACAGGCAGAAAGAGGACGACCGGCATTAACCTCGTGATGGCGGGCCACCCGATAGAAATCAGAAAGAAGGTAAAGTACCTTGGGGTTATGCTAGACACCGGACTGACCGGATCGGCACACGTTAAGTACGTGGCCGAAAAGGCCCAAAGGATCTCCCTGAACCTGGCGCGGATCATGCCTAGGGTCGGTGGGGTGGCTGAGGTGAAAAGAAGGCTCCTGGCCTCGGTGGCCGAATCAACGGCGCTATACGCAGCCCCAGTCTGGGGGGACATGGCAATGCGGACGGCGAAAAATAGGGGGGCACTAAGGTCGACCCAACGAACGCTGGCAATCAGGGTAAGCCGGGCGTATCGAACAGTCTCGACCGAACCTCTCCTGGTCCTAGCCAAAATGCTGCCATGGGACCTCCTAGTGGCTGAACAAAGTAAAATATATCTAGACGAAGGTCTGGATCTCACCAGGGCCAGGAGTGCCACCATATCGGCCTGGCATGAGGAATGGGCGCAGGTAAGACCCGGTGTGACCACAGGGAGCTGGACCAAGAGTCTGATACCGGACCTCAGGGCATGGTATGACCGCCGACACGGGGAGCTTTCCTACTGGACGACTCAGGTTCTGACCGGACACGGCCAGTTCCAGAGCTACCTGTCAAGGATCAAGAAGGCCATCAGCGATATCTGCGTACTGTGCGACTCTGGAGAAACGGACAACGTAGAGCATACTGTTCTGCGGTGTGATGCTCTCAGGGAAGCACGGGACGCAGCACCAACCGCTGTGAGGGGCCGACCCATCAAGGAGGTGGTCTACCATATGATGACTTCGGCGGAGGCATGGAGGGAGGCGACGAACTTGTTCGACGCTGTTTTGACACTCAAGACAGCCAAGGAAACGGCCAGGCGGGAGAGGTTTGAGCGGTCTCTCGGGAGAGTGGTCGAGACGAGGAGCCGAGGGAGGGGGGAGGGGTGGGGAGCAGCCAGGCCCTCATGGTCTCGACGCACCCTCACAGGACGCATTACAAAATGGCATCCCCCTATCCAACCGCAGGTAGACATACGGGATGATAGTCAGGGATAGAGCTGATTGAAGGAGAACGGCAGAGACGCCTCTCCCACGGTTTCGATGTAATGCCAAAGTAATACCGAGCCTGGGGGGGTGGGGAGGAATCCGGGTTTAGTCGGTTTGCGAGTCTCACACTAGTCACACAGGCTGCTAGTGGCGCATGTGCATCATGCATTACCGAAACCTCCCAGAAAAAAAAAAAAGTGTTTTGATGGGGTTAACAGTCGCCCCCTATACTCATGTGCCTATGTCCCTATTCCGTCATCTCTTATCTGCTAGCGCTTGGAATGCCTGCAGGCCTGGCTCGTCGACTTCGCTTATTGTGTCTTGCTCAGCGCGTGAAGGCTAATTCGTCGCGTTTATTAATAATTTTGCTTTACTCGATCTATGTTTTTAAATAAATTTTAAAGCGCCGTAACATAGGCTAGGATTGGAAATACATATATAATTAAATGTTTAGTGTACTTTATGAGGTTAACATTAGCCCACAATACACATATGTCCCTATTTTAATTTACTGCTCTGAAAAGCGGATCTCTGTTTAGTCAATTTCTAGAGCCGCCGTTTTCTGTATTATCCGTATGATTCGAGTGTATCGTAGTCCAACTGGTAATTGCGCCGTTCTAGGTCCTCTGTTCCCATGGGTTTCTTGCACATGTATAGCACCAGTGAGGATGAGGCGGATTTGTACAATCAAATTGCTATTTTGAGAAACCTAGGTTTCATCTTGTCGCGATTCTTGATATTGTCTAACGTAAACTTGACATATTGGCCTAAGTATGATACTGTGGAGAGAATTAGGAGCTTAAATGAATTAATTACTGCATGAATGTCAATTTGGTAAAGATCCCCAACACCATAATTAAAGAAGTCGTCTGTCTTTATTTTAATGTGCTTTTTAAAACACAGCTCTAGCGTCAGTTTTGTTCCTTAGTATCTGTTCACGTTAATTAATAATTCTAATGCGGGCCCATTTATCAATATATTGTAGTCAGTTTGAGCATAAGCTCCTTCTCGGCTATATCACATGACTTTGTTTTTAACACATTGTTGCTCAGCTTACTCTTGCACCATCCCTCATTATCATCATCATGCAGTCTTATAGTCAAGTAATATTGGAGGTACTGTCGTCATTTTCTTATACTAATTAAAGCGTTAGAGATTAAAAAAACAATACTACAAAAATAAAGAGGTTGTTTTTAATTCTAGACATCCCTGATTTTACTCAATTTCGCTTTGTATTCTAGACGTTTTGATTTTTATCGAACCCGATCTGAAAGACGTGATGATCTGTATCGCTGTTTGTGTTCAAGGAGCGCGTGCATTTGCTTCTCTAGTGGGCACATACGTATAATCAATTACTGTCTCCCTTTAATTTTGGCATAATTCCATTGCTTGCTATGCCACACTGCAATAATGTGGTTCCGTCTCAAGTAATTTTAGCAGGCACATTTGTTTTCGGGGTCTTCTTTGCCATCTAATTAATGTAACTTCTTAAAATTTTAGATTAAATGCGAACCCTTACAAATATACAGGAAAGGTTCACGACAATGGCTTCGTCACCTGTAAAGGCAAAATATTTCTATCTCGTGATAGGTTGTTTTTTTGTCTAACCTAAGAACATGTAAGGCTTCTTGTGTATAACGCGAGTCTTCATGCGAGTGTTTTCTGAGTTCTATACCGTAATTTATTGAGCACTTGCACGTGCAGTTTTTACAGTTTATTTCTGAAATATTTCTGAAACATTACAATATTTATAACTCGCCCTTGGAATTTAAGTCGTTTGGGTTTACATTCTTTCAAAGAAGTAATGGAGCAGCTTCTAATATTGACGGGCATGCAGATGGGGCAAATGCTCGTATGAGTAATCTACGCAATTAACGCTTTCATGTTTTGCGAGAAAATAAAAACGAGCATGCTTAATTTGTTGAAGCTGTCTGCGATGACAATGAAGTATTCTCAATGCATCTCGTTGAAATACTCTCTCTAGGCGTCCTGGTGCGTGCCGATTTTCTACTCATGATTTTTTGCTGGAGAAGTCTAGGTGGCAAATTCTTCATTGGCACGGCCGACCAAATCGCCCTAGGAACTTCAACCTGTCGTAACCCTACGAACGACAAGTCGTTAGAGGCGACTTAACCTGTAGCACCGATTGGCTTAAGGGCAAATCATTGTGCTCGCCACAACATATCTTTGAGACGAGCACAGCGCACGGTGCCATTGTCAAAGCCCCCCAGGACTAATTTTACGTTTTAAAACGTCGCGACTGTGGTTTACTTGCAGCCACATAATGCTTGGTTACATCACCTGGAACTTCTCGTCTAAGCCTTAGGAACAATTGCATTCTGGCTCAGAAACGCAATCGCCTCTGATCGACACACTGACGTAGCGCAGCTGTCCGGCAGAGATTTAAGCACTCGTATTTAAAGATTCGACCGTTCCCAGCCTATAAATGTCGAACATTTTTAGGTAATTTCAAACAGAGCGCGTAGAACGCGGCGCTGAAGCACTTTCGCCACGTTGGAGTTACCAAACAGAAGCCATTCTGTAGAAAAGCTAATAAGAGCTCTCATCGTTGGCGTTTAGCAAGGTGGCCCTATTTGGTTGTGCTTTGGCATGGGTATCTGGTCCAACTCGTTTAGAGCATTTCGGAACGTGTTTCTTAAACGCAAGAGACGACATGGCTGCGCTCTTAATTCGGACAGTGCCAAAAAGACAGCGCAGCTCTTTCTCGCCCTGGAGCAGACCCCTCGAGCGGCTTGGGGTGCATGCCATGGGAGCATGCCACCACCCAAAAGTATCTTCATACGACCTTTGCGCTTAGAAAGAAACGCATGTGAGCCTTTTATGGGAGGTTTCTGGAATGCATGCCGCATAATGTCGCTGGTAGTTACAAGCAACTAGTGTGGGACTTGCAAACGCATTAAATCTGTATTGACTCTACCCCAGGTTCGGAACTGCGTGGCATTTCTTTGACATCATGAGCGGCGAGGAGTCTGACTTCTCCGAGTGCTATATGCGCCTTGGCTGTGCTTCTCCGGCCTAAGGAGATGCGTTGAGGCTACTCTGAGGCCACATCTTCCTCGGCTCGTCATCTCAGCCTACTCTGTCAGGGCGCTAATTATCATTATCTCGCTTTAGTTTTTTATTATCGTTAGGTTATCTTCAGCCGTATGATGGGATCAAGTGATAGCATTCTTTCCCTCTACCCGTTTTCGAAGGTCATTATGAATGCCCTCACCTCCGTCAGGTGGCGACCGCGCACCGCTGGCATACTCTGCCCATATACATCTGTGTTTTCTCTTTAAAAGGAGCAGCGGCAGCCGAATTCAGTTCTGCTGAGTAGTGAAAAAGCAAAGTTTCAAGGTGTCAATTATTGGAAATAATTACTAAGAATGCATTCGCCGTATCGCGGCATATCTAATACTATTATATACTAAGGAAATACTTGAATGAGTCCGCCGCTTGTTCTTTTCAGGGTACCGGTTTTACAGTTGACATGAGAGTACGGCTTCAAGTGAATATGAGGCTGGTGCCTTTGGAAACAGAGCC
The DNA here is from genome assembly GCA_003439945.1 of Dermanyssus gallinae. Classification (NCBI taxonomy): domain Eukaryota; kingdom Metazoa; phylum Arthropoda; class Arachnida; order Mesostigmata; family Dermanyssidae; genus Dermanyssus; species Dermanyssus gallinae. The sequence continues at coordinate 26,292 of QVRM01001625.1, forward strand.
GGTGCCAGCCGTAATCCTCCCTATCTATTGGACAGAAGATGTATGTACTTTCTTCGTTTCTATCTGGTAGAAGTCAGTGCTTTAGTATAATTTGAGACGCAGTGCCTATAGTAAAAAAAAATGTATCTACATGGTATACAATAAAAATACTAGAGTATAATTATTCTAGCTATGTTTGTATATATATATATATATATATATCAACAACTTTAACAAATAAAATGTATCCGGTGAGGGGCCAGCTTTTATACAATAGGTATTGTATAACATATCTTATTTGATTTATGAGCAAAAACACAGACAAGCGTTGATACATCCAATGCGATTTTTTTCCGTCGCGTTGTTATAGTGTATTTTATTAATTTATATTGTTCAGAAGAGATTCTACTCGTAATTGCTAACCACAATGGGGTTTATTAACACACGGATTTACAGACCGCTTAATCTAGCATTCCATTCAGCGGCGTGTGCAGCCCGCCCAAACGCACACTCTATGCGCTTTACTTCTTCAGTGGCTCTCATTCCCACCTCTTCACCTTTTTTCCCAGCTGAGTCGAACGCTTGAGCGATTTTCGGGTATGCGTCTCCACAGAGTGCCAGTGCTATCCCGTTACTATTTATTGTCACCACATTCTCCCGATCTAATAGGTCTTCTCCTAATAAGATCGCATGTCCACACACACCATTGTCTTCAAACACAATCGATTGATAGGGCCTCTGGCAGGTCAATATATGTGCTTCCCCCAAAGCTGTACATTCTTTTACATTATATTCGATTTACTTATACCCTAGCTCTAAAGGTCGACATTCTGCACTACTATAAAAACGATTTTGTCATGGTCATACCTTCAACCACCAGTTGGACAGTACTTTGTCCGATGGGTGCATAAATGCCACCTAACTGGACCGTACTTGATAGGTACCAGTTTGAGCTTTGACTGTTGTGCTACCGTTTGCGAGAATATTGTAACTAAAGCTTCCGTATCAACGCGAGCGTGCCACTCCTCTCCGTTGACAAGGATCAGCTTCACTTTTTCTTCGGCTTCTTCCGCTTGGAGAGCATCAACCTCCGACTTGATGTTTCTGGCTACCGATTTTTTTTTCATTGGACCGACCACACCTGTGGCACGGCAAATGTATTTGAAAACCAGCGGAAATGTTTTGCACTTTACTTCTCTTTCTCCCTCCGTTTCCTATCATACTCCAGGTAAACTTTCTTCTGCATGATCTTCTCGATCATCTGTGCTTTCCGTATCCACATTTTCGTCCTCGCACATCCTTGCAATTAGTTCGTCCACTGCTCGACTCCCGTTCTCGAAGATGTTCGCCGATGTTCGTTGTTCTTCGAGGGCTGGGCAGAAGCAGACTGTGCAAGTAACGTCGTCCACCTCTCCCGTCTCGCATGTTACGCACCTTGGGTCTTGCGCGATCTTAATCTTACAGAGGTACGCCTGGAAGCAGCCATGGCCCGTCAGGACTTGAGCCAGATAGTACGTTGTCTCCCCGTGTCCCCCTGTTAAACCATATGGTCAGGTCCGGGATGAGGTGCCTGGTCCACGCTCCCGGAGCATTGCCTGGCATGTTGCTTCATTCCTGCTGCCATTTTCGAAGCGTTTCTTGCCGGTTTTATTGCTTTCCTCAGCTGGGGTCTTTTTTTCCGTCGATGCCTCTCGTCTATTAGCATTGGCCAGGGAATGAGCCTAGCCAAGGCTATAGCGGCCATGGTTTGTACTGTCCTGTATGCTATTGTTACCCTTATCGTCATCTTTCTCTGTGTTTTTTAACAGCTTAACGCTGTTTCGTTTTCTTTTCATCTGGCTACCGACTGCATTCTGAGTCGAGTACAACCCCGGCTGACATGACCGACCTGTTTACATAGGAAACGCACGATGTTTGCTTTTCTGGAGCTGTTACTTTCTCTTGCTAACGAGCTCGAGCTGCTACCTCGCTTGCCCCTGTTGGCGTTCCCATCTCACTGCCATCGCTGCTCGTTTGTTGCTTCTGGCTCTTGCTCGAATTTTGCTGAGGATTTGCCCGAAAACTTTACTTACTTACTCTCATAACCACAACTCGAATCTCTGCAGCCACGGCTGCCCTAACAGCGATCCGTTGCCCGAGAATTCTCATATCGACGCCGCCACATCGGCCGCTGGGTTGACTACGTATAATCAACCGGGAGGAGAAAATCTCCGACCCGATCAGTCCGGTTACTGACGCCTCTAACTTTACGTACACTCGTTCCGCAGTTAAGCCACAGCTGGGTGCATTTCAATCCCCATGCGTTCGCTACAAGAGAAATCGACTCTAAAGCGCACGTCTGACTGTAAGATTAGCCAACTACTGAAGCTAAGGCGTATCTAAAGGCTTAGGGAAGACTCTACTCGTAGTTGCTAACCAAAATAGGGTTTATTAACACACACGGATCTACTGACCACACGGTTTAACATTTAACACCTGCAGCCCGCTCAAGCGCACTGTCAGCTACCTTTGACTTGCCGTTTCGATAACTTGAAGACGTTTCCGGTTTCCTCTTGTTTGGATATACACCTTACGCTGCGGTAAATGTGGCTATTTTCTTTAGCTATTTTTTAAATATAGATAGTGGCATATTATTCATTAATATTGTTATGTAAAATATTATATAGATGCACTGTTTCATGACATTCAAAGTTTCAGGAGTTTACTGTGACATAAACTTTTTCCATGATAGTAACCTTTTCAACTCGCACGTTTGTTTGTAAACATCGTCAGCTACGTGACGTAAATCCACGGGCATCTGTACAATGCCGGACGGCCACGGGTGGTAAAAACGTCAAATATGAATAAGCTTATTGTACTCGAAATATTAATCAATTCGGCGGATATCGTTTCACGTGTACGATTTACGAATGAATTCTTCTCTACAAATGAGGGCGTGCTTAATGCACATAATCCTCAATCTATCAAAAACCTTCATATTATCAGATGTACGTCAGGATTGCTTCCCCGTAATGTTTGGGCTATCATACCGAATCACTACCCATTAGATCCTTCTACCTATTGTATTTCTCAAAAATCTGAATGGATAAATGCGCGATACATTTCTGAGCAGACACTTAGAGGAGAAGTTAAATTTTATTTCGAAGACGTACGTTATTTGTTCTATTGAACAACAATTCTCCGCATTTGCACAATTTGAAAATTGGTGTTCGTCCAGTGGCGTCGAAATAATAAATAGTTGTAATATGTCTATCCCCTCTTGAAAAGGCAATTGAATTTTCTCATAGGAAGGAGACGAGACAATATACTTCCATATTAGAAAAATAGCAATTTTTAACATGTTTAACAAGTTCCAGAGTTTTGTAAAAATAGCATTTATTTTTAACAAGGAATTTTATTTATTGCGGATACTCCTTAGGCGAATTTACCGAAAGACAGGGACAGGCTGGTGTGCATACTTAAGCAAAGCATCGTCCGATGGGCAGCGTTGGCTACCTTTCTTTGCTCGCTTGCAACGTCTATTCTTCTCTGCGGTCTTCTCCTTTAACCACCACAATCGTATACAAAATGAGAAAAACACTCAATTACATTCTATAGTCTTGGCCTTAAGGGGCATTTAGATACCCCGACAAGCGAGTGATATATACCCGGTTTAGTTACCAGTCGAGTAAATCAGCAATCGATAACTCAACGACAGTCTGTTGCCTACTAAATCCGGCGCCACAAATATGGAAAAGGGTAAAGGAAGTGTTCCACCAGCACCGACTCATGGGTGTTGCGCCCACTACCGACTTACTGCTTCTATGAGCACCGATGATGCTCAAAACAGTCAACAGCGCCGCTCTATTAAGAAAACTAATCTCAAAGGAAAGATGCTCTTACTACGGCCACTTGATTAAAAGAAACATAATACATATGGTTATCGTTGCGTCTTGAATCATGTTGTCTAAATAAGATTCCGATTAAGTTTGGACACACTACGCTATTACATATTAATATGCGCAATGCCAAATCGCGCAGTAGATCCTTTTCAGCTAGCAGGCTATGTATTACTCTTTGTAGTGAACACTATATGCGTATATCTAGATTTTTTTATTCCCTTCCACGCTCCTGTTTGTAGCCTCCCTGGCTTTATTTATCTAAAAGTGATCATGAATTCAGAACCCGGAGATCCTGCTGTAGGGTGTTCTTTTACAACACATTACGGTCTTGCTTCGAGTTAGCAGCGTCAATACGCTATTGAACTGGTGAAGTATTTGATAAATGTAATGACTCGTTTTGACTGTGGCACCCATCCTGATCACATTTTTAACATGAAAGCCGTCTCGAGCTTTAAAACTATCGTATCCAACGAATATCTTGCATTCCGATCACTGATTTCAGTTAGCTGTCATCAGGATATCTTACAAGAGTCTTTAGTATATGCAAAATAGATTAAAAAACGATCATTGAAGGTATGGAGCTTACCCCAACTTTAACTCGTTTGTTGCGTTGACGTGTCACTTACCTTGCTAAACAAGCGCTTTTCCAACAATTAGGACTACCTCCAGCGTCGAAAGCACTGGGCTTTCCCGCTTAGTTCATTTAGAATTTGTAGGGCGGGAACACGGTTTACCCAAGCGCCCCCGTCAAAGTCACCCTCAAAATTTGCCTAGTTCGGTTATGCAGCCAAAGTGCATTCAAATAAATGATTCTAAATTAAAGAAATAAAAAGACGCCTTATAACCATTTTTAGACCGAGCGGCTATTGGTGGACTTTGGCCATGATAATTTGAACATCGGGTATCGCGTAGCTTTCTTGTTAATTCGTTTTGTTTACTTAGAAACACTACAGTAAGACAATCTGAAGTCGATAAACTCGCTTACCGACCAATTTAATCCCGTTGAAAATCTTCTAAGTATCGTGCCAAATCCGTACTTCTTCGTTCTTTTTGAAAGTTAGTGCAACGTCATAATCTGCGGCCGGTACGAATAATTATGCACACGAAAACGTGTCGCTTACTGCAATTCTCCACCTTGACTTTGTGTCGCGCGGAATATTGTTTCGCGAATTCGCATTTGCACATTTTGTCAATTGGCGTTCGTCTAGTCGCGTCGAATCAATAAATAGTTGTAATATGTCTATCCCCTATTGACAAGGCAATTACATTTTCTTATAGAAGGAAGACGAGGCAGTATAATTTCATATTAGAAAATTAGCAATTTTAACAGTGTTTATTTAACAAGTTCCTGGCTTTTTAAATAACTTCATTTTGAATAAGGAATTTCATTTATTGCGAATACTCCTTAGGCAAATTTACCGACAGTCAGGGACAGGCTGGTGTGCATACTTAAGCAAGGCATCGTCCGTTGGGCAGCGTTGGCTACCTTCTGTGCTCGCTTGCAACGTTTATTCTTCTCTGCGGTCTTCTCATTTAAACACCAGAATCGTGTACAAAACGATAAAAAAACTCTTATTCTATAGTCTTGGCCTTAAGGGGCATTTCAATACCCCGACAAGCGCGAGGTATATACCCGGTTCAGTTACCACTCGAATATATAACGCAACGAGTACTGTTGCACACTCCCTCTACACGTTCTACACCAGACTGAGTCCGGTGCCACAGATATGGAAAAAGCAAAGAAAGTGTCGCACCCAGCACCAACTCTCATGAATCTTGCGCCCACCACCGACTTACTGCTTCTATGAGCGCCGGTGACGCTCAAAACAGTCAACACCGCCGCCCCATTAAAAAAATAACTTCAAAGAAAAGGTGAGGCTAACAGCAACTTCTAAAAAAATGTTCGATCGAAAAGCCGTACTGAACTAATACCGTCACATGTCGAAATACATCTCACAACAAGGCCACTTGATTAAAAGAGACATAATACATATGGCTACCGACTGCGTCTTGGATCATGCTGTCTAAATAATATCCCAAATGTGTTTGGGCACATCACGTAAGGGCAGTAGGTATTTTCCAGCTCGCACGTCTTAGTGTCGTGTAGTCTCGTCTTAGTGTTTGTAGTGGACACAATTTGCGTATACCTAGATTTTTCATTCCACGCTCTTGTTTGTAGTCTCCCTAGCTATATTTATTTAAGTGTGATCACCCAAAGATCCTACTGTAGAGTGTTCTTTTACAATACATAAGGTATCTGAAATAGTCAGTTTTGAATTATATTGCAATAACGACAAGGCGGTTTCATTGATTGGTTGCCACGACCTAAACGTTGACCGTTGTCGACATAACATATTGCTAGTACACAACATATGACTATTTTTGCAACTGCTGAAGAATTCGATAAATGGCATAACTCGTTCTGACTGTGGCACCTATCCTGTTCATATTTTTAATATGGTCAACTAGACTTTCTACATGAAAGTCGAAGGCATTAGCGAAGACTGTTGGGAGCAGACTAAAATGCCGAGAGGCGCTCGGTAGCGGATCAGCAAATGGCAGGAATTGGAGGACATTGGTCGCTGACCGTTAATTGTATGTGTAGATTGTATGAAGAATGTGATACTGATAGATACCATATACTTGTATGGTATCACAAACGCACTACGTACGTGATATAATAACAGATTCGGATCTGCATACCATTTTCCGATGTACACTGGTACGAATAATATGATGAATAAATATGTATATAGGTATTCCCAGAGCGACCACCGCTACACACTCTTCGAAACGGAAAGAAGATTAAATATGAGGTCCCTCGGCGAGCAGACTACGGCCACAGAATGATGGTTTTCAACTTTAGAAAACAACAAAGCATCCCTAATATGTGTACAAGATCGAATGTTGCGAGTTACTGACACGGAGATACTGACGCATACCTCCACTACAGCTGGCAATCGATGCACCAAAAGCAAACGACCCCTCGCGCTCCAAAACCGGTGCCAGAAAGCAAACTGTGCATAGGCCTACAAGAAGGCCAAATGCCAACTACGACGACTTATACGCACAAGTAACATAACTCACGTGACTCATAACTCATGGGGAACAGGGTGTCGCATGGCGGCAACAAAACTACGTGACGCAGAATCACCTGAGACCGATAGAAGCTTAAGTAGAAAGTGTTTTGGAAGTACTTTTCCGGGATGCCCACTCATATTGACAGAGTAATGAGCTAGAGAAAATGGCCGATTAACGGACCACACGGCTTCCGTAAGAGGATACCCGGACTATTGGCGAAAACTGGAAGTCGCTGATGGTGGGAGCGGGTAGGCTGTCTAGTGGTTTTGGTCGATGTCGTGAATGCGTCTAACTTCATGAGATGCGAGGCAATACGACTGGCCGCCATGTCAGAGAAAAAGCGCTTCGCGGAGCCTGGTCTACGGGATGTTGAAAAGCACCCAAGGGACTTGGCTATTTGTTTCAATGAGAAAACTTCTGGCCTAAGGCGGCCGAGGTGATCAAAATGTTACTTGCTGCACGGCGCACGGCCGACCATCAGATGCAAGAAACTGCCCCATGGGCAATGAACCTGCTTCTCACTGAAACTTTCATCTAGACCTCGCTTAGAAGGTGGGCATATGCCCGCTGAGGGACTCCGGAACCCCGCCAAGGCCAATATTTTGGCCGCTGGTTATGGGCACCCGGGCTACCCGGATAGTGCATGCCGTCCTAACGCTATGTGGGGACTAAATAAAACTTCAGAAAGGAAATTTTAAGATTAGGGCTTGTCCTCTGTTCTCTAAGAATTACTCATCGAGCAATTGCCAACCTTCTATCCCTACCAGTGGCCAAGTCGCCGCGCTAAAAGCTGCACAGTGGATTTTACCGCTAGCGTATAAAATCGATGCAGGTCGACTGACAAACTCTCCGGGCTTGTGGTTTCCCATCTCCTCTTTGTTCTTCGGGAGTTGCAGGGGCGTTTTTTACGATTTTTGACCTGTTAATTAGCAGGTTTTAATATATACACTGGACGAGGCACATCTGTCTATCTACGGCGCATCATAATCTCAAATTTATCGGACCGCATCTTTCTACTAGTCGAAGCCACCTACGAGATGACCGCAGGCATACCGAAGGGCTCCTGCCTGCTCTTCGGAACCTTTTTGCGACTTCTCCTTCTCGACGGGATCAAGACTCTCGCCTACGCTGAGGATCTAATCTTACTCGCAGTGAATCGCTGTAAAACGCCACTGGAAGCGGCAACGAACACAGCATTATCTCTCGTCTACAGGTGGATGGAGCGGAATTACCTCTACAAAGCACCCCCCCCCCAAATACAGAGGCCATTGTTCCTCACTGCCGGTGGAGAACCCGATTAATTGCAGAACAATAGGTAAGCAACACAAGGACATCCGGGCGCACATCGTACATGTCTCTGGCAAGGTAGCTAAAGTTTGCCACGGCTTGACCCCAAATTCTCTCCTAAACAGACACTGCATCTAAGGGGCGCAGGCGCCATTTAGCCTCTGTAAGAGAGTCCATAGCACTCTATGCGTGTTCAGTCTAAAGTGACCTAGCTCTCCGGGCAACGCGTAGTCGCTAATCCTGGCGCTCCGCCCAACGCGTCTTAGTGCCGCGTCTGCCGCGCCCACAGGACGGTCAGCACGGACGCCTTACTTGTACTAGCACGGCAGCTGTCCTAGGATCTTCTGGCAAGAAAGCGTGCCGCTAGTCACATTGGCGGTAATGTAAAATTGACTAAGCACAGACAGCGACACTTACCGCAGAAAATAGGCGCAGGAACGGGTCACTCCACGCTCAGACGCTGCCCCGGCCTTCTGAACCCACATCTGTATCCCTGGCTCTCACCTTCGGCTCGACGCCATAGACCCCATCACCTCTTACGACATTTTGACAAATTTTAAACTTACATTATCCGTATCGACCACCGATTGATGCATGCTCTCTGCAGTTCTGAAGCTATAATTGAAGCCGGTCGTTCCCGTGTAGTGTTGTTTCGGACCCGTATTTGGGCCTGAGACTACACTATACGGGAACGACCGTTACCCAGCACATCGGCGACAGGTGTCGGGCGGCTATTCTCTTTATTGGCACAGACGTGAGAGACCCTCGACGACTGTCTCTGAGTGCGGCTGTGCGTCTTTTTGAGCTAAAAATTGTGCCAATGTTGAGCTCCAATCTGTGTCAGGCTTAGGCCACCTATTACAGGATCACTTCAGCAATTTTAGTTGGAGTGGCATGGAAAAGTGACCGAAGCCTCGGCAGAGGTAGCACAGTTGTATGTGTACCTCGCCAGGGAGGTTTAGGATCGAATTGCATGCACTACCTGGCACGTGTACACAAGGTACATTGTGCATAGCTATCATCACTTGGTATGTTAGACCCAAGCATTTCACCAAGTTAGCGATCAATGTCGTTGTCGGTTCTGCTCGCAGATATGCGCTAAATACCACGCAGCGAGCTGTCAGACGCATATTTGCGGTCTTTGCACTTTTTCGTCCCGTGAGACGATCGGTGATGTGTTCAAATTGTATATAATGACGACTGCGTTGTAATCATGTACTATCTTAAAAAGCAATGTTATTGCGAAATAAACAAAATATAAGAAAACAAATAAACCGATTACAAGGTCTTGTCCTGCACGACATCTGCGCATACTGCGCGATTCTGATTCATAGAGGCACGGGTCATCATTCTTCATAGATCATAGAAGCTACGTCGACACCATCATTAGGACAAGTCCGGAGAACTTGCGTCGAAATCACCTTACAGACCTGCGGCTCCTCTCCAATAGTTTCGAAGTGTGGTACAACACAATTCCAAACTATGGGGGAGAGTACTTAGGTTTTTAGTGGGTGAGAGTTTCACGCTAGGTAGTATTGGTTGCTAACACCGACCGTGCTTTATGCATTTCCCAAACCTCTTATGTCAAATAAAGGTACTGGTTGCAAACGTTACTTTGACGCACTTAAGGAGATAAAAATTCAAACCGGAAGGTGACTCCGTGACTGCCACAGAGCCCTACATTAAGGCCAGAGTCCTCGGAAACATCGCACATAATACTGTTTTAGAGTTGAAAGGTCTCCTTATGGAGGTGCCAACGATCGTCTGAGCGGATCTGGCACTGGTGATAACCGGACGGAGCAAGGTAAACTTTTGGTGAGAGTGGTGAGTTGGATAGAATACCACTACCTAAGACTAGCGGAATTCCTCTGTGCGACAAGAACGTAATGCGGCAAGTAGTGGTAAAATAGAGAGGCAAGGGTTGGAAGAAACGACATAGCAGGGAAAGTGCGTCTGCGTGTGATGCCGGCCCATTCTATGTTGTTTGCACCTCATGTGAGATACATCTCACGGTAAAGACCAAAGGTATGTTCATGGTTATTCCCCTCGCAAAGAGAGCAGGAGCGAGCAGCAGGAGATTGCTAGCCTACGTGATCGACTCGGTGGCGTTTTATGCGTCCGCCGCCTGAAGGAGAATGGCCGTGGACAGTGGATCCCGCATGCGGCATATTTGTTTCGCAGCACTTAGGTATTACTGGCGATACGCCTCTGCAGAACCTACAGAACGGTGCCAACAATTATTGCGTTTTTCCTAGCTAGACTGATACTGTGGAAGTTTAAGGGCGTATATTCGCCGCAGGCAACTGAGAAACGGAAGATCGCCAGAGCGACACGGACGTGAAGGAACTAAATGCCCTTCAGCAGCAAAGACGGTAGAACTCGGAAAAGCAGGTTCGTCGAGATAAATAGCTGACATACGTACATGATGCGAGAGGCCCGACACTATTTAATTCAAGTGTTCAGTGGTCACCGTTTCTTTCAGCAGTACTTGCACCGCATCGGAAAAACGGTTTTACTTGGCTGTCTAATGCGTGACAGTAAAGTGGATGACGCGGCAGAATACAGCAGGTATTATCAGAGAGAGAGTATGTATAATAGTACGGCTATAAATACCAAGAGAAGTTTTTAGTGAGTTTTACATAAAGCACTAAACAGCTATTGTCGATTCCCAGATTACTCACCAATAAAATCGGTTGCATGTGCGTAAAGTGCGGAAGTCCCTTAGCTGATACGTCAAGTTATCGGGAGCTCTTTTTAGAACCGCGCATTTCGAAACTGAGATTAACATATCATTTAGTTCAAACCAGTTGGCAATATTATCAATCTTCAGGCAATCCTCATTTCCTCTGTTTAGGGCATATATTTTAGATCGTTCGCATACATTTGGTATGTTATGTTTTGATTGCACAGACGTGCAGCCAAGTCCTGAGCGAATGTTATATACTAAGCAGGAGCCGCAGGGAGCCCCAGCAAGGCATGGAGAGCGCTCTGAGACCGAGTCTCCAACTTTTACGGCGAAGGTGCAATATGTTAGATATGAGTGGCACCAAACCAGTATCCGAGGGCCAATTCTAAGGAATGCCAATTTAGATAAAATATTTGTTTTAATTACCCTGTCGAATGCTCGCGAGAAAAAGGCACGTGTATAGGGATAACCCTGTTACGCGTGATAACCCAATCATGATTGACCGCGAGAAGATGGATTACAGTAAAGCGTCTTTCTCAAAACCCATGTTGATGTAGGTTCAAGCGTTTATAGGAGCCCAGGTAATTATATTTTTTTCTATAAGCAGACACGATATGGAGCTCTGGAATACGACGTCATTTAGGTAGAGCTCAGTTTGCCTAGTCGCTACGAAGCTTGAATCGTCAAGCTGCCTGTAAACAGTTTCCATCTCAGTTTCCTTCAGAAAATTCTCAGGTGTATTGTCCACCCTACTTAAGAACTTTGCGAATTACTTTACATCTTTTATATGGCAGCACTGTTTTTATTGGTTTTCAGAAAAAAAATATTTCCCCTTCATACTACCTTGCTTTTCCTCACAATAAACTCCCTTGATTATCATTTTTATCATTAATCTTAGCGGTCGCATTACCGATAAGATTTTAACGAATTCTTATCTTCTCTCTCTCGAACGAATTCTTATCTTCTCTTATCGATCTTAACGAAACGATCGTCTCAAAATGTGTTTATCTCTACATCACGCCTCGTTCTCTGACCATGGCTTACCGCACTCGTCCTGTGATGTATTTTCGTAACCATATCCAATGGTATTTATTTCCTTCATTTTTGTCCCCCCTCACAGCGGAATCTCCCTTCCTAAGAATCTAACGTCGCTTCTGTTAGCGTCAGTGGCAAAAGTGTCCCAATCTGGCTTTCCCAGACGGCATTCATAGATTCTAGCATCCATGTTATTGACAGCGCTTATGTTCAAAATATGTCTATTACGCCTGGTTCTTCACTGCCCAGCTTTGAAATCTCCATCTATAACGAATAGGCCTTCCCCAGCCAGGCACCTCTGTTGTTCTCTATATCCCTATACACATTACTATCCTTAATTAGGAGACTTATTTACTATCCGGTCCTCCCTAATATACTCCTTGTACGGCATTCTTAAAACAGCCCTCCCCTCCCAGTTCCACGAAACAACTTGAAAGCTATCTAAACGATGAAGGACAACAATGATATTAGGGCGCCGTACGTCTACGTATATTCCAAAGTGTTTTGTAGAACTTCGAGGAAAAGGTTTTCTGGGATTGCTAGGAAAGGATATGTATCAAGGGGTGGTTAATCTCAGTTTAGACACAGGGAGCCTTAATATAATACTATTGTTGTCCTCCAACATTTTAGACTGGCGTAGTAGATGACAATATTGATGAAAGCGAAATTTGCCCAAAATAGAAGTCTGTTCTGGCTCGGTTTCTGATCTTTCCATGAAGACGAGAATCAAATAGTGGGACATACCATTTAATGATAACGTTAGTATATAGTGGCATACTTCGACCACCTCTGGCTATACCCCCGAATACCGCACGCACCAGGGCCGATTGTATCTGTAAAAAATGCCAATAGCAGAGCACCCGCATTGCATAGCATGCTAAACTGCGGCATACATTGTTCTGCCGTGGGCTGTAGTAAGGAATATATTTGCAACGTAGTAAAACGTGATATTTTTAGTTTTTTTTTCATAGTATGACAAAGGTGTTGACAGTACACTAGGAGCGCCATGCCACCAATCCGCAACTCTGTGTATTGGATTTTTGACCAACGTGTTAGCTAACCCTGTTCTGTGTTCTCTGCAGTAGGGCTGCTTCTCTATAGACCTACGCATGGACACGATATGTTTTGTTAACCGTAGACGCACTCTGGATCCTGATATACACCTTTTAATTATCAAAAGTCCAAAAATAAGGCTGCAAAGACTGGCACCCCTGACGACCACATCAAAATAGTATGCAGTCAATTTAATTTGAGGCTCATATGGTTTAGCTGGCACGCGACGTAATACGGGTTGTTCTCAAGATGGCGCATTCGGGCATTGATAACACCGATTTTTTTCACATAAAAAAACACCATGTGAATTACCTGTTGAAAAGCTACTTGGCTAGAAATATTATTAAAAACAAAGTCAATCTTGACATGATGTGCATACATTCTGTTAACTACTCGGTGTTGTCTTAACCGTATGCATTAAGTCACGTTATCGCGAGAAAAGATCTGAAACAGAATCCTTAAGGATTTAAAAATGTGACGATAAAGCTGCTCCCGCAAGTATGATCACTATCAGTCAATAGATCGAGGGTCTATATCTGACGCAAATAATTTTTTTGAGAATTTTCTTAATAGTGTGAAATATTAAGTAAACTAATTAATACCGCAAATGACTAACTGGAGTGCCTTTATATTTCATGCGCTTATAGGCGGCCTGTTTACCGCATTAAAAACAGCGGCCTTAATAAGCATTTATACCCGACTGTTCTTTCTAGTGCCTCAAGCCGCCACTGCTAAAAACAGTAAGCTGATTGTCGCCGAAATACTTCCAACAAATTCACTGTATTTCAATAAGCCAATTCGAAATTTAGCAGACGCTGATACCGACGCTATGCCAAGAGCTCTGGAAATCGACGCAGGAAGATCAAGAATATTTTTTTTAATATTAAAGATTACTACTAATTTAGTTTCGAAAGGCTTAGCTGCTTGCAACCGACGACGAAAAGCTATACTACACTACACTAGTGTACAGCTGGTAGCTTCTGCTATTTGAGTCGAATTCTTCTCTAATTGTAGTTCCGGAAGTGTATTTACTGAGTACATAATTAGCCAACACTGGAATCAAGAGATGCGCTTTTGTGTCAACCTTAATAAGAACTCCATGGTAAAACCTGCATTTCCGTAAAGTAACTCCGAGGCTGTACATAACGCCTTTCAAATGACCGCATTTTAAGCGTGCTATTATATATATATATATATATATATATATATATATATATATATATAATTTAAGCAGCACTGCAGTACTCGAACCAATTCGCATTAAAAATTGGATTCATCGGTGATGACACATTACAGCGACGGGAGCTGATTAGACGTTTGTAACTACGTACTTATCAATGTTTTGCCGTGATCCGCGCGTGTTGTGCTAGGCGAGATACTGCGTGTCATCCGACAATACTGAAAGATCTCCACCACCAATTCATCGTCCAAAGTCCAAATTGGTTGCCTTCAGCGGCGACGCGACCTATATAATAAATGTAAAATAATTTTAGACTTCCAAGTTTTAGAGACAACCGCTTCGACATGTCGCGCCGAGATCGAACACGCAAAGTCGCGAGACTTCTAGTGTTAGGGTCAGCTACTTCCTCTAATCAGTTCCGTGGATGTGTACATTCATATATGGTGGTGCCGGCATGCAATGCAATTAAAGGACAATTAACTCTAAGAGGCAAATTTTGGCTTACAAAAGTTATGGTATAAGATTCAGTTTACTCATTTAGTTATGAAGGGCGAACTTCATTTTATACATAACGAGCCACCATTCATTTTAAACTATTTTATTGTATTCTATATGACCGACTCGGCTACAAAACGCGCATCGTAGTAAAGCACGGAATAGTGCAGTGGCAGTTGAGAAAAGCACTGATAAGGCAGACGTGCGTTACGACCACTACTGCTAGATCTAATACTCTTAAACCTGGTCGCTTTCTTCCGCAAAGCATTGTAGCAACTCTATGGCTTTAGCTAGTATCTCGAGGAACGGACTGACCGAAAATATTTCTTGCATAGTAGCCTAGTGTCAATGAGAAAATTATATAAATTGCAACTGTTACAGCAACAACAATCTGTATATATATATATATATATATATATATATATATATATATATATATATATATATATATATATATATATACAGATTGGGGTGGATATTGTCCATTCTCCACTTGCGGAAACAAAGAAGCAAACGAATCAGATAAACAGTTCTGACTTGTTTTGCTGTAACAGTTGCAATTTCGTTGCTGCTTAACGCGTTGTTTGCGTAGCGTAGTCCGTCATCTTCTCATAGGATTAGCTTTTCGCAGATTACAGTCTCAGCTCTAACGGTTCGTACAATAGACGCTGCAGCACCTTAATGCTACGCTTTTGAACGCCCTTCTCAAACGATGTTCAAAAAGCAATCCTGTTCATTTGCCGCAACATTTATTTGACCACACGGAACCCAATTTCTCAATGCAAATCAGCCATGCCAGGTATCCTGCTATAATCATGTCTCATAGTAATCCCACAACGCTAATAGTACACGCACGTCAAAAAATCGACAGGTAAACTTTCTCCGAGAGAACCATATCACTATATTGCCAATTAATATGGCAACTTTGATACTATAGCGGCGTTGTCTAGCTTGAGGTAGAGGTGAGAATCTCCAGCAATGCTAGGAGCTAACAATGCTAACCTGAATACCAAAATACGCATCGCAAAGGAAGCCTGTGCTACTTCAAGAGAGATACTAAATAAAGCATCTCTGTTGTATCTAGCCGAGGTCCACTCTTTCACCGGTGGCGTCCGGATATTGTATCGAATACCATCGGTACGAACATGTAGTCTTCTGTGGACTGGATAATTGTATTTAATTACTTACTATAACGTTAGACCACATCTTCAAATCTTAAGCAAAATCACTTTTAAATATATGGTCGCGTTAGGAACGTCTACGGCTCTAAGTGCAAGCGAACAGCGGCGGATTTTGAGACTATATATAGTAGCTTGCGCATGAACTTATTTTGGGTTTTTATTTACTAGTTGATTTCGATATATATATATATATATATATATATATATATATATATATATATATATATATATATATATATATCGAAATCAACTAGTAAATAAAAACCCAAAATAAGTTCATGCGCAAGCTACTAACGAAATTAATTATGATGAAAACGACCACGAGAGACGGTCAAAGTGAAAGCAAGAAGCGTGCGAGAGTTTACTTCTTCCCGAATAATAATAATAATGAATAATAATAATATTAGTGGCGGTTGCACATGCCACCAATTCGCCTGTGGATTTCCATAGCAATTTCCTATCGCCGTTCCCCCGACGCCACTGCGACTGCCGACATTACAACCGCTGCGTGAAGCGTTCCATTTCGTGGCCGTACGGCGGCTGACCGTCGTAAAGTCGTTACGGATGCCGCCGCTATAGCAGGCAACATCTCCTTCAGCCAACTTTATTACGGTGCTGCTGTACTAGAACTAATTTAATTTCTCTCTCTGTCTCTCTCTATTCCTCTCCCTATACCCCCTCTTCGCCCTCGTTACTTCAGTGGCTTAGCGGTACGAGTGCGTGGCGAGCTCCAGATTAACAGCAATTAGCCATTAGAAGCGTCTGCCACATTGGACATTGAATGACGTCGTGGACCACTCATTCGCCACTCCGTCGGGACTCATCAAGCCGACTTTTGGAGCACAAATTAACAATATTGGCACCATTTCTCCTCCGACGTTGAACAGCCGGAACAAACCTAAGAATCGAGTTTTTAAAGATCCACCAGGACCGCCTCCTTGTACAATCGTATCGCACGAGGAAATAGTAGTTGTTGTAGTAGCAGTCGTAATAGTGGTACACGCAAATACAGACAGCAACAACGATTGCGACTGGTACTGGTAATCACGAGGGTGCCGGTTAAGTTAAGATTGAACGACATTGTATCAATAATAATCACCACAATAAAACAAGAATAATATAATAGAATGCTTATTCATCATTGTAATGGAAAATGAGGCGGGGTTGTATGTGTAAGAAACTGAATTACATTTCCACATCTATAAAATCAATTTTCGTCAGACGCTGGATGTTTGAAATAGGCTAAAGAGATACTTTTTCGTTAGCAGAAAAAGTCTGCTAAAGAATTATTAATCATAAATCGCAATCCCTTTAGGTTTTTTAGGTACTCGTCCTAAAGTACTAAATCTAGAGGTCAGGCAAAAATAATACGTAATGACATTGACCGTGTTGCTTCGATTAAGTAGGAGAAGTTGCGCCTAGCAAAACAGTTTATAACGTGTGTTGTGTCCGACTAGCTTTCGGCGACGACCAACGGCTGTCAATCGCGGCTATTGCTGTTGTCGTTATCTCCGCTGTAGTTATTATTAGTGCCTTTGCAGAACCTCTGTTGAGGCCCAAATCTATATCGGAAAACTTCTCGCTTTGGGACAATTGTAGCCAGTTATACAGACACTGCTTAAAACGCCACACAAAGAAGGTTCAACATTTTTTGTTCGTTCAGCCCACTTCATTACGTGCGCGTCAAAACAACTTACAATAACGGAAGATAAGGTGGGAGAACATACTTAATTCAGTTAGATTATTCTGTTCTTTCCCCGCACATCGTATACCGCATCCCTACAAATGCGTATACCCTGCACACAACACAGTGATAACAGTGTCGACAGTCGTAATGATGACGGCACAATTAGTTACTATTATGTCGCGAAAAAAATCACTATACTTCAGAGCGCAAAGACGATACCAAGGCTGCACACAACGTTTACAACTGTGTCAGTTGGCCATATTATTGAGCAAGAGAGGACGTAATGGTGCCGATGTGTGCCGATACTACATATATACAGTGAGAGAATGGAGAGGGGGAAGGGGGTGGGGTGGCGATGAAGGGGAGCGACTCTTCGCCGCGAATGTTTAAGTTTTCCTTAGGATCACTAATCGAACATGACCGAATAACCAGGAGGAGGAGGAGGAGGAAGTGGCGGCGGCGTCAGCAAGCCATCTGTGTTAACTACGCTTCCTCACGGCTGTTGACGACACACGTGGCTGGGTTTGGGCCCACTGACTTAACGTGGCCACTGTAGCAGATGGATCCATATCCATCACCATCACCACTACGGTGATCACACCGCGATAATGTTACTAATAATAATAATAATAATAATAATAAAAATCATCATCATCATCGTTAGTATCATGCTACGATATATATGTGAGCGATGAGAGGACCGTCAACGAAAAACGTTGATTTTCCTTTGGCCGTGGTCGCTGATGGGCGCGACCGCATCACCAGCAGCAGCAGCAGCAGAAGCAGAAGTAAGCGCAGCGGTCGATTGTCATGATTAGTATCACATCAGTATCTGTGATGTCGTGGCATCATCATCATCATCATTATCGTCGTCGTCGTTGTCGTATCTTCGTTACCTGTCTTCATCTACTGCTGCTGCTGCTATGCTTCTGGTAGCGAGGAGCGTGAGCGCGTCAGTTCGATCGATTTGTCTCTGTGTCTGTCTAGTAGTATCTTGGGTCTTGTTGGGTCATCTCGAACTTGCCCGGATGTTGCTGCTGCTGCTGTTGTTGCTGCTGTTGTAGGACGAAGTCACTGCAGGACATGGTGACGAGCGACGGCTTCCCCACGTCCATCATGATGATGGTGATGATGATGATAATGATGAAGAGGGTGGTGGTGGTG
>QVRM01001625.1:50000-52051 GCA_003439945.1 Dermanyssus gallinae
ACAGAGATGCATTAGACTGTGGGCCGTTAGCTTAAACGACGCTCTACGACGAGATGTAGCCGAAAAAAGTTCGGTGGTCAAACACAAGGTGGCGACATCCCTTAACGTCTCCCCCCCCCCCCCCCCCAAGCAGCATGTAGTTTTTAAGTTGTTCCTTATGTTTGTGCCGCATGGAACTCGGTCATTCTGTCGGAGAAGAAAGCAAACGAATAATAAGTGAAAGCTTAAAGATGTGTCTATTTTTCGTTTTCCTCTTGTGTCTATATTTCGTTTTCCTATTTTGGTTTCTCCCTTTTCTCTCGTTTTTGTGTCATAATAACAATTACCTTCCTCCATAGGCCTACGACATGCACGCTGTTTCATGTAGACGGCCAATTCTACATTACATTGTACGCAACGAATCTCGCATTCAGGGATTCAAACTGTGCTGGGTAGAGTGGATAATTTCCAGCAATACAGCAATACCTCTACAGGATGGAACGTGTTGTTGTTGTTGCTATTGTTGTAGCTGCTACGATTACTCCTGATGTTGGCGTTTTTGTTGTTGATATTGTCGTTGTCGTTATTGTTGTTACTGTTTTTTTCGTTGTTTTTGCTATTGTTTCTTTTTCTCAAGCTGTTATCGTAGCTACTGGAATTACTATTGTTGAATCTGCTGTTGTTCCGACTCTTATTGCTATGGTTGCTATGGCTATTACTGACAACGATTGGTGAGCACAGTCTTCTGTGGGGGCGAGCTGCTTTAAGAACTGTCCTGTTATCCCTTGTACCTACCTACCTCCTTGGTTGAGTCGACCTGACAAGCAATCGGTAGCCCATAGCTCACTCACCGCCCAGACGTGCGTACATATACGTACGGGTTTAATTCATTCGTCGTTGCGAATAAGATCCATGGCGATGAAGAATTCGGCTTCGAGCGCCACAACCGTTGCAGTTACAGTCGCGGGGAGACAACAGACCCCGAGAAACCCCCGAGGCTGCCGGTCGGCTAACCAACCGTTCTTATTCCGAGGTATCAGCAGGCAACTGCTACTTCATCTTCCGAGACAGACATTGACGAGAGTCTTTCCTTCCGGCGGGGGTTGTTGCTGTTCTCATTGTTAGCTGATCTCTTCGTGCCATATCTGACGTGACCGGTAGAGTTGTCGGACAATTAGTCACCACTGCAAGCTATGCCGCAGCCGACGCCGCCACGCCGCTGACCCCAAAAGCAGCCCACACCACCCCCCCCCCCCCGGGCGCTGGGGCCCGGAGGCAGACATTTCGCTCCGTCATGTCGCAAGCCGCCCTCCAGACGGACGCCGGATCTCTGTCCGATGGACGCCGATTACAATTTGAATGCTACCGTCAGCATACAACAGCTCGATGTATGTACAAGTCGGGACAGTGTCAGATCGGACACCATTCATGTCAATTACTGTTTGTTCATGTGACGCTTCTCCACATTCGTTTACAAACGGGCCCTGGTTTTTCGGACCAGCCTACCGGCATCGTCGTGGTGGTTTTGTTGTTGTTGCTGCTGTTGTTGTTGCTGCTGCTGTTGTTGTTGTTGTTGTTGTTGCTGTTGTTGTTGTTGTTGTTGTTGTTGTTGTTGTTGTTGTTGTTGTTGTTGTTGTTGTTGTTGTTGTTGTTGTTGTTGTTGTTGTTGTTGTTGTTGTTGTTGTTGTTGTTGTTGTTGTTGTTGTTGTTGTTGTTGTTGTTATTGTTGTTGTTGTTGTTGTTGTTGTTGTTGTGTTTCATATTCTTCTTCTTGTCGGTACATGTCGGCAAGCCTTGCCGCCGCCGCCGATATAGATGTTGAATCTTGGACATCCTCCAAAACTTTACCGGTCGGCTACAAACAAGTGAGCGACACGGATTTGACAGTACGTAGAGATAGATGGGTGAACATCGTGTTGGTAGCGTGTGCGGTATGTGGCATGTTGCAGAAACGCTATCAAATATTGTACTGTATTTACTTATTGTTACCGTCTCTGTTGGTTGTACTGCAGAGGCCATTTTCGTGCAATGCGCCCCATAATTACTTAAATTAGCCATGACATAAAAAAAAC